>CAUYSK010021847.1:0-57060 GCA_963575035.1 Avahi laniger
TTAGCTACATTCTTCCCAAACACTTCATTGATATTTCAAGCTGTCTGCACTGCAATGCTTCTATGACAGAACTCATATTTGAAAATAACATGAATTTTTGACTTATCCATGGTTTCACAAAAATTGCTCTAAAAAAAAAAATTTGAAAGATAATCACAAGCCAAAACATGCATTTGAAAGACTAAGAATGTACCTTCAAAAAAAAAAAATAAAACAGGAAGTGTCAAAGTGAAATGTCAGAGATATCAACTGTCAAACTTAGTACTTACAGAAATTGCGCATTTCATACTTAATAACCTAATAATAATCTTAACAAAAACTAAATATAGTTGTGAGAATTAAAGGGTGAAATCAAGTGTAGTTTCTCAGAGAGGTAAATTATGAAATTTATGAAAAATCATGTGGTAAAGATTAAAAATGATTCCAGACAAAAGAAAAATTTGGAAATAGCCATTGGTGATGTTAGTATCTCTTCATATGTAATATCTGTATGGAAAAAATCCTAAGGGAATATTTGGTCAGCATGGAACACTGGAACAAAGAAAAGGCAGGAGTTTTCCAAGAGGCAAACTCAGACACTTCCCTGAAGAAGGGATAACTCAAAGAAATGCCTCATCTAGTTCCCAGTACCAAGTATTTTGCTACTACAGAGATAAATGCATATGGTGAATACAATATGATGCCATTACACATTATTATCATCCTACCTAAAAGGCAAATAGGTTTCATGTTACCTGACAAATCCTAATGAGTCATAGTGGATGATCTTTAGGGCTGTGTTGAAAAGGCTATGTAGGCCAAGTGTGAACTCAGTGGGGAGGAGTGCCATCACTGATTAGCCAGGTCCACCTGAGTCAAGAGGAAGAATGGGACCATATTTGCAGATGCTTCCACATTACTCAATCCCATTTCGCTGATTTTGAGACCAAAATATTTTGGAGTGTAATTTGAACTTCATATATCTTTCTAAACAGAGAATAGCCTGATATTTATAAGTCCAGCCCTCTTGGCCACTATATTTCTGGTTTGCAAATTAATCAATTGGTATTTTGGTTCACTGATTAGTTTTTTTGCAAAGTCAGTTACATAAACTCCAACTGGGCAGTAGCATCCATTTTCAGTGAACTGACAAATTCAATTTTCTAAGTCAACAATATTGATGAGCAAACCCCATCTATGGTAAATTCCCAAATGTAAATCTTATGTGACCTCTTAAGAGGCCAAATAACATGATGGACTTCCTGTTAAGAAAGTAATTCTGAGGAGGGTAGGCCAAGATAGCTGACCAGAGACATTGGTCACCAGAACGTACCAGAAAGAAGTAAAAGTTTTAGATGAAAAAAACATAGCTCATGTGTAATTCAGATGGAAAAGTGCCAGAATCTACTGGAGATCCATGGGACGAAGTTGCAAAGCAGAACCAAAAGGAGCAAGATATCAGCAGAGATCATCAACCCCCAAGAAACTTGGAGTCCCGTGGAAAGGGTAAGTGGGGATTTTGTTTCTCATTCCCCCACACCTCTGGTAGTTAGTAGGCTCCTGAGCTGCTGGAGAACTTCTATATCCCCACAACCCCAAAAGCTACTGCTGCAAATGAACACGGAGCTTCTTGAAGGTCAAGTGTCGGATAGCCAGCCTTCAGGGGTCACTCCCAGTCACCACAGGCTGAAGCTGAGACGGCAGGTGCCATATTGCATCTCCATCCATGGTGTGACTTTGTCCTCCCCAGGGTGCTTCAGCCCTTCAGTTTTCATGTCATTGGTCCCCATACAAACATTTCTCAACATCTGCCCAGACTGCAATGGCCACAGGAGCCAGTCCTGGGGGAACTGTGTGATCCCAGAGCTTGGACATTTCAGGTGGGCTGCCTTCTGGGAGAAGAACAAAGCAGACCAGAGTGCCTCCATTCAGACTTTTCTTCTCCTCCTCCCCTCCCCCACCTACTTCTGCCGAGTGGAAGGTCCCACTTGAGTTGGCATGGGTGCCCCAAGGGATGACTGAGCCAAGACTCTCAGGAGCGGCTGCTTCACCTCTGTTGGCATGTCCACTACACCAAGGCTTCCACAGAAAGTGGGGCTTACGCTTTTCCTCTTAAAAGCCTGCAATAGACCAAGGGTGCTCAGAGTCTGAGCACCCTGCTTGCCATCCCTCTCTGGTGCTGCTTGCCTGGTTGTCTCAACAGCAGGGTATACCTAAAAACTCTTTCAGACATTGCTCAAAGGCAAATATAGTAGCAAAAAAAATTTTACAGTGGGACAATTAAATTAAAAAGCTTCTGCACAGCAAAGGAAATAATCAACAGAATGAATAGACAACCTACAGAATGGGAGATAATATTCACTAACTATACATCCAAGAAAGGACAGATGTGTAGAATGTATAAAGAACTCATACAAATTAGCAAGGAAAAAACAAACAACACCATCAAAAAGTGAGCAAAACATATAAACAGATTTTTTTCTGAAGGAGATAGACAAATGGCCAACAAACATATGAAAATATGCTTAATATCACTAATCATCAAGAAAATAGAAATTATAACTACAATGACATACCACCTTACCCTTATCAGAATGGCCATTATTAAAAAGTCAAATAACAACAGATGCTGGCATGAATGCAGAGACAAAAGAACGCTTATGCGCTGTTGTTGGGACTGCAAATTAGTACAACCTCTATGGAAAACAGTATGGAGATTATTCAAAGAAATAAATGTAGATCTACCATTAGATCCAGCAATCCCACTGCTGGGTATCTACCCAAAGGAAATTAAGTCATTTTATCAAAAAGACACCTGCACTCAATGTATATCGCAGCACAATTCACAACAGAAAAGAAGAGGAATCAACCTAAGTGCCCTTCAATTCATGAGTGGATAAAGAAAATGTGGTGTATATATACCATAGAGTACTACTCAGCCATAAAAAAGAGTGAAATAATGTCTTTCACAGCAACTTGGATGGAACTGGAGACCATTATCCTAAGTGAACTATTTCAGAAATGGAAAACCAAACACCGTATGTTCTCAGTAATAAGTGGGAGCTAATAAATGGGTACTCATGGGCATAAAGCAATATATAAAACATGAGAAACCAAGAAAGGGAGAGAGCTGGAGGGTGAGTGTGGGACAAAAACTTACCTATTGGGTACAATGAACACTGTTCTGGTGATGGACACACCAAAAGCCCTGACTTCAGCATTATTCAAGATATCCTTGTAACAAAAATACTTATACCCCCTTCATTAATATTTTGAAATAAAAAACATTAAAAAAAGAAAATAATTCTATCAGATACTTCTTCTACACTTCAACAAAGAATATTTTTAATCAAGTTCAGTTTCATTATTTCCAAATTTAATAATCCCCTTTCTTAAATTTTTCTCTACAGATTTGCTACTACCAGTATTAGCTGATGTTTAATTCTACTCAAACACTTTAATCACCTCTCATTATGAATTTTAAAACTAGCGAGAACACCTTGGATAGCGTCTAGTCTTATTTCAGTCCATGATTTTATCAGCCTGTCAACATTACACTCATGTCCCACATAATGACATTTTGGTGACAGACCGCATATATGATGGCATTGCCATAAGATTATAAGAGAGCTGAAAAATTCCTATTGCCTAATGACATCATAGCCATTGTAATGCTGTAGTGCCAAGCATCATTGTATGTGTGATATTGGTAGAAACAAACTGCAATGCTAGCTCCATAAACATATAGTGCATACAATGCTGTATAGTACATACAGTGATGATACTACATGACTATGTTACTGGCTTATATGTTTACTATATTATAATATACTTTTTATTATTATTTTAGAGTGTACTCCTCCTACTTATAAAGAAAAAGTTAACTGTAAACCAGCCGCAGGCAGGTCCTTTAGGAGGTATTCTAGAAGATAGCATTGCTATTATAGGAGATAACAGCTACAGGTGTTATTGTCTCAAAGATCTTCCAGTGGGACAAGATGTGGAGATGGAAGGAAATATTTATGATCTTGACCCTGTGTAGGCCTAACCTAATGTGTGTGTTTGTGTCTTTCTTTTCCAAACCAAATATTCCATTTGTGACAGCATCATTTCTTTTTCATGTCCTCACAACACTCTAACTAAACCCATGTTTTCTAGCTTTACCTTTCGAACATTTGCCAACCGATTCATCATCAAGGATTCTTCGCGATCATCATCATCATCCAAATCAAGAATCGGCATGCCAAAGGGGTCAATGATGCTGCAGCACCTAGAGCCTTCATCTCTTGGGTCAAAGGGGTCCACGATTATGGGCTCAGTTCCTTTTATTTCACAACGACAGAAGGGGCAGCCCTGGCCGTCTGACTCCTAAGGAAACACAGAAAATGCACTGATTGGTTTTTGTCCTAAACAAACAGTACTGAGAAGTGCCAATGTTCTACAACTATAAAAAGAGGTTTTGGGGTAGGGGGTAGGGGAAGATTTGTCTTGAAGAGGTACCAAGAGTAGAACAGGAAGCCAACAAAATATGTAAATGTTCAATATTTCAAATTTACCAAGAAGAAAAATTTCTTTATAAAAGTTATTTTTTCTTTTGTCAAACAAAAGGAATCTCTTTATTTTCCTCAGTGTTCATTTATAATAATAATTTACCAAAGCTTCAGAGTAATGCAGAAAAGTGGAAATTGAATCACATCCCTCTTTATGAAAAGACAGCAGTGCTAATTAAACATTGTATAAAAAGTTAATTTCAGTAAAAATTCATAATAAATAAAGCAGTAGTATCAATGAGAACAGTCCATTTCAAAACCCATTTTGGAAAAGTTCCTGTGCATATTTAACTATGGCTAAATATTTCCGTTTTAATTGCTTCCATATTTAAAAATCTTGATTTATAGTAGGAAAAAGTAAAGTATGTAAATTTATATTCAGAAACCATCATCTGTCCTGAAAGCTTATCATTCTGATACAGCTCATTTGGAATATAATACTCGGTGAGATATTAAGTTTTTGCCCCTTATTTTGCTTTCAAACTAGATACTACAAAAAGATTTGCGCAAATAACTTTTTGGCTGGAAATGTATTTGTTGGTAATTATTAGAAGTTTTGTTCTAATTCTCTCAAGTTCATTTCTCAAAACTAATTACATTAAAAATTCACCACTGGCAGGGAAAGAGCATAAGACTATCTTCTCACCCTGTAGATAACATTGCCTTCTAGAGATAGATGGTATAGGACAGCCATAACCCTATTTTTGTTTTGCACCTTTCTCTGACTTTAGTAGCATGTTATTTTAAAAATAGTCAAAATCATAGCATCAATTTAAGGGAGAAATGGGATGAATTAGCACCATTTTAGAGATGAGACAAGGAATGCAGAAAACTAACACATTTTAAAAAATCATTCAGTACTTAACTCAGGACTGTGCTATCCATTTGGTTCAATGGGAAATTAGTGATCTACATGCCCCAGAGTGGTGCTTGGATCGGTGGTGGAATAATTCTCTCAGTCTCCTCTCACTAGACAACTATTGAGCATCTTCTTTGTGGCAGATTCTTTGATAGGTAGTTTATTCTTTCTAAACTTCACTCAGATTAACAAATTGAGTAACTCCTTTGTCAAACAAATTGTCAAAAATAAAAAAACAAAAGAAAAGAAACTTGGAATGGTAACATTGTTGAACTAAGGTAGTGTAAAGAAATACTACATACCAGTACAGAATCCTCTGATGTTTACTATCACACATGTTTACGTCCAGGTGGGCTTAAAAACACCTCAAATATTATTTGCTCTATCATTTCACAGATGATAAAGCTAAGACTTAATTGTCCTATTTTCAATAACATCTTCACATTGATATTTTTAACACAGGAGTAAATATTTAAGAAAAGCTAAATTTCCTATCTTTAGATAACAAGAATAGTAAATTTAAAAGCATATTCAATGTTATCACCCAGGAAAATCCACTTCTTATATAAGTCAAAAGGGAACCATATTGTGTATCTATAGAATTTTCTTACAGATCTACATAACACAATTTCAAAAAGGTAGTTCTATTCTATATAAGAGCAAGCTGTGAAAGAGCTGATGTTCTCTGTCTTTAATGTATGAAGAATGAAAAGCAGTACTCTGAGCTCTAACTGGATACTTCATTCACCCATGCATTTAAAAAACTATCATAGAATATTTCAAATATATACCAAGTTAGAGGGAAAAGCATAATTAATTTCTATGCTTCCATCATCAAACTTCAACAACTATCAATTCATACTCAATCCAGTTTAATCAATACCTTCGTTTGCTCTCTCTACCCTTGTAATATATTGAAGCACCTCCTACATATTATATAAATTCATCTATAAATATTTTAGTATGTATAACTGAAAACAGAAAATCTTTTAAAGATCTAACTATAATACAATTATCAAAACTAAAAATTATTCTATTCAATCTAAATCATGAAAGTTGTATTATTTTTGAGTACAGTGGCTAGAATATGTAAGCTACTCTATCAGGCTACAGAGGTTTCTCTTGGAACTTCCATGTCAGCTTACATGCTGTTTTGGTTAAGAATGATTTCTAGTTCCTATGATCCATTTCCTCATAAGGTATAACTGAAAAGACTGAGTTTGGAAGGAGGAGGAGGTGAAAAGCAACAATAAGGTCTTAATGGTACAAGAAGACTGGGAAACAGTTAATTCAAAACTGAATTTAGATTTTTCTCCATCCCTTGTACCTGAACATTTAACGTTACACAAATTATTGATGTACGTTAGAGTAGCCATTGTAAGAGAAGACATCACAAAAGGTATTTTCTGTTCAGTTTTATCTGTTGTTGAGAGTTTATATTATTTGCCAGATCAACAAAACAGCTGCAATGAACATTCATTTCGATTTGCAAACATAGATCACATTGAATGTGCCTCTTTAGTGATACTTACTCTAATATGACTTCATCTATCACTCTTTACTTATGAACGAACTGCTGCCATATGCAAATTCAGTTTAACCATAAAGTCTCAAATATAACTTTTGGTTACTCTGCCCTGGTTTATGTCAGATGGTTGATTGAATAAACATGAAGAATGACTTCAACAGATATATAACTCATCAGGATTGTGCCTCAATAATTACAATACCGTATCTTAATGTTAGTGCAAGATCAAACAATACGTGTTAATGAAGAAGAAGGATCATAAATAACTCCTTTTCTAGTCCCTAACATTTTTACTTTCTGTGAATGAATGTTAAGAGGAAGGACTCAAGACTCCATCTCTTCTAATTGACTCAGTAGGTTTCACTTCCTCAAATAAGAAATATTTTCAAAGCAAAGGATACAGAAGTTATCAGTGAATACTACACAGCTGAAACTTAACTATGTAAAATGTTCATGATAGTAAAATAATTCAGACTCACATCTCAGCCATTAATACAAGTTACATGATATTACACATGAATATAATTTTAAGTAAACTCAAAATAAATTAACATTGACAAAAAATAGAAAAAATTTTTACCTTCATATAAAAAGCACCCATTCCCCACAAAAATCTAATGTAAAAATCTAAATAAACATAGTACTACCTCATCATCATCTTCATCATCATCATGATTTATCACCTTCTATCTTCTGTTCAAATATTGTTAAGATGGACATACTATATCTTAAAATACTTTCTTCTAAATATTTTTAAGATAAGCATGGTGTATCTATATAAAAATAATTTATTTGTTTTTAGAATAATTAATTATTAGAGACACACTTTGACGTAAGGTCAATCACTCTATGCCTTCCCACATATACAGTATACATTGAGGGCCCCCAGGAATAGATAGGACCTCATAAGGTTCACTTGGAACACATTTTATATTTTTACTGTATGTATGATTGTGTGTATATATTTTTATTTATCAGTAACTTATAATTTACATTGCCTTGCTGTATTTCATGTATCTTAGAAGTTGGCACAATTTTTTTAACATGGCAATTATATTTGGAATATATATAATATACATATATATATAAAATATATAAACAAATAAATAAATTTGCCAAGAGTAGGTTGGGTCCATATTAAGCATTTCCAAAGCATGGTATCTCCCACAGAATCTCAATAACTTTTGGTTGAATGAATGAATGAAGGAGGACAGTTAACAGTAATTTTTGATAAAATGCCCCAGAATGGGAAAGATTTTTGATTCTGATTTTTCTTATGATGGACAAGGGAAAACCAGTGTCTTCTAGTTTTTGATTTGGGAGGCCCACAAAAACATGCACAATGAATCAGAAAGGAGCACATTCTGAATTAGAATACTTAGATTGGACTTCCATGTCCACCAATTCCAATTGTGTGACACTGGATGATTCACTGAATCTTATTTGCAGAGAATAATGAAATAATGCACATTTTAAGGGACAAAGATGTCCCTAAGATTAGGTGAGATAAATTAATTCAAAGCTATTATTATAATATATTATTAATGATAGTAATAACTAAAATCTAGGCACTGCTGTAAGCACTAATATTAACTAATTTAATCCTATGAGGTAGACGCAATTATCCTTCCCATTTTACTAATAAGAAAATAGACGGTTTACATATTTTGATGAAGGTCACACAGCTAAACAGTACTAAACAGGAAATCACGACAAGGTGGTCTGTTTCAAGAGCTTAATCATTTCAAACTACACTATAGTATTAGGATGTAGTAGTTCTTCAATCTCAGATTCATAAACTAGGTTGAAATAAAGTTTAAAAATTGCGTTTTGTTGCTAATTCATAAATGGAAAAAAACTTAAACCATTTTTCTCTAATTACAAGTTTCAAAATTAAAGAACTACTATAATCAGTGAATGTTCTGTTTGCTCTAATTGAAAAGTTTTAGCTCTTTAATAAGATATAAAACTTGTCTGAGTAATTACAGTATTCCTGCAGATATATTTTTACATAGTAAGAGCTTTTTTCTTTTAAATATTTGTTGCTTGAATCCAATTTGAAATTTTAATGCATGAATTTTGTGAGTTTATCTATTTAATGGTGTAAGCTATAAAATATCTATAAAAAGGTTCATGTCAGAGTCAGATGAAAATTTTTTGAAGTGTTAATATCTGTTATTGTCCAGGCACATCACAACACAATGAGCATCTTTCAATTTAGTCACTGGACTCAACAGTCAATCACTTCCCTACAATACTTTATTTTCTCGTATCTGTTGCCTTCTTTTCATTCCTAGTGCATCACTCTAGTTCATGACATCATTGCAACACTTCTGGACAACTCTAGCAGCTTCTGCATTACTCCCAACGTGAAAGATAAGTCCCAACATCTTATCCCGTGTACACAAAAAGAGACAATGTGTAATTAAAGACAGAAGTACCAATTTAAAACATTCTTAAAGGCAAACATCATTTTCTTATTCGTAGTACTAAAGTTATTTCGCTGAAGCGAGAAATCTGAAGGTTGGTTACCTTTGAAAAAAGATACAATAAAGGATTATTTCTCATTGCCTTAAATGTGATCAGTTGAGCTTACTGCTCACCTCTCTTAGACAACCACACGTTTTTCAAAACAATACTCTCTCTATATGGAACAACTAAAATCTCTTTAATCATGTTATATTAAAATCACAGCTTATTAATTTTCATCTGTTGACTTGTTTGTGAATTTAAATCATTTCAAAAATATGCAGGAAGAATAATCACAGGAAAATTAATTTTATTTTTAATTGACTTAAAGTCCTTGGCAGTAATTCAGAACATGCTGCATAGCCGACTGACAAAGATATCCATTTTTATTTTGGAAGGAAGATTTCAAAAATATAGTTTAGCACTTGTGCCATTCAGGAGCTCAGATGCCATTTTCTAGACTGCTAGAAAGAACACAGAATGAAAACAATTCCTTACTCTACACCTCATGTGGTAACACTGCAGCATCAATGCTATAGAATGTGCTACTACAAAAAGGAAGATGTAGAGAAGTTCAGGGTTGAGAAGATATTTTGTTCCTATCCTATTAACATGTGGAAGTAAAAGAGAACTCTCCTAGTTTTATTGCTAAGGGTAGAAGAGAAATGCTGCACTCAGCGTAATACTGTTTCAAAGAATGCTTCTAGAAAGGTGATTATTCATCTTATTTAGTATTCTGTGCAAACTTTGCTTGCTTATTTAATATATTAAATAACACAGATGTTTCAGAAGGAGAAAAAAGCATTTGACACCTCTTTGGAGGCATGACTAATAAACCATTATGACCCCAATTAAAGAGCAACCACTTGCAGCCTGTAACAACCAACTGACACTGTTATCCTGAATTTCTTGAGTTTTCTGTTAATTACATAAAATTTAAGTCTCTAATGAATTTAAATTAAACCAAAGTAGGGAATCAACTGTAAGGAAAAGTTGGTGAAGAATGATCTGCTAAAAATGCTGAACACGTTATGATTTATGGCCAGGGTTTAATATTTCCTATTAGACTCTGACTGATTTATCATAGTTTCTTGGCAGACATGCAGCCTTTAAAATAATTTTCATATCAGCATGTCTAACCAAAGAAGTAGAAAGTAACAAAAGATGTCTAGCATACATGATTAAATTTGAAGGATAACAGGATATTCATTTCAAGTAACTATTAATATCATGCCCCTCAATAAAATGTTCAGATTTAATTTTAACTTCTTGAGGCTAGGGATTGTGTCCTCCTTAGCTCAGAAATTAGTACAGAGTTTGAGACACAACAGCTGCCCCAGGAACATTTCCTAAATAAATGAATACATGAATGGATTTAAGATCTTGAAGAATGATAGCTGAAATAATCCTGTTCGCTTTTACCAAAAACCAGCAAGGGAAACAAAATAACAAATTATCTTTGTGCACAATTAAGCTTGAAAACTTAAGCATACAAAACAAAAACCCTGTGTTTAAGTCAGAAAGCATGGACAATAGTTATGTATCATTTTTGAATAAGGAAAAAGTTAAAAAAGAGATACTTGGAATGTATCTCGTCACATCTACAAGCTTAGATACAAGTGTTTTGACAATATATTACAGAGCTATGAAATGCTTTATAATTCTGTTCTTTTCATTCACATATTCACTACCAGGCTAAGTCCAGTGACCACCTAAGTAAAGTTACAGATGTGAGGATTTTATTTATCTAATGTTTTCTAACTGTGTTTTAACTACATTAATTTTGTAAAACATTTATTTTTATTAAATACCAGAAGCATTTTGCAATAACATGTTTAAATGATCACCAAACATTGCTGTTTATAAAATAATATGAAAGTTCCCAAAACACATCTGCTGGTTGGCAGGAAGCACCACAACGTGAAACCTGTATGTAAATGTAGAAGTATTTGGGTTATCCAAAAGTAAAAATGTTCAAAACTTGAAATTTCCATTGAGACATCGAGACTATGGAATATTAATTTAGAATTCTCAAATCTTACCCTAAACAACTTCCTTTAGGGGTAGAGAAAATTTGAACCAGGGATCATTATGCATGTTTCCCGATTTAAAAGAGAAACTTGGTCTAATTGATTCTGGGTTAGTGCTGGTAGTACTGCAAATAATAAAAACAAAATAACATGGTTCAAAATTAAGTGGAAAAAATTAGAATGTGAAAAGTTAAGGAAATCATACCACAGCTACTGAACGGAACAAATGGATGTAAGGGTTAGAATTCTTAGGACTCATTCTCAGCTACTGAGCATTATAAAAAGTCTTTGATACTTTGATACTTGATTAAAAAATCACAATACTTCTAAGAAAAGCATGGATAGGACTAAGGCATTTTAAGGCTTTTCAACTGATCTACAATATTGTCTTTTTATTTAATGTAACCTTAGACCTATTCTTTTTCTTTTACATTATCTAGCACACAGTAAGTATTGACTAACTTCCAGTGTGTAGATATCATGTTAGCAGGGAGGTATTCTAAAATAGGTGAAGTAATCCATATTCCAGAAGAGAAATAGATAAATATATAAATACTTATAATATTAATATAATGAGGTAAGAGCTTACAGAGACACAGACAAAATATTAATACCTGGAGAATATTCATTAATGGTAAACTCCTTTATTGGGGGGAGAATTCAAAAATAATACTGAAATAAAGCCTTTGCATATTTTTCATTAACTTATATGCAAAATTCTGTGGTTAGATTAGGATAATACATTATTCACTGGTGACATAAATGCAATTTAATTTTATTATTATTTCAACCTTCTAAAGACTTTTGGATTTGTTACTTTTTACTACTTCTTTACTTTGTAAACTGCCACTTTGTTATTACTCTTATATATCTTCTCCTAAAATTTTACCTGAACATTGTTTTAAGCGTTTGACATTTATGCACTTCCTCAATTTCTAAAATTAAAACTGAGAAGTGCTTCAGAGTAAAAAAGAGGAATAGCAAATGTTAATAATTTATAAATATTTTTGAACATATCTTCACATAAGGCTATTAGATCAACATAAAAGATCATGAAGTAAATCAAGGAATTGATTAGCAACCAGTAACACAAATTACTCCATCTGAAGAATGCAGAGTAATATACATAAAAGTTGTGGTGATGTAAGGACAAAGTATTACTGATACCGCAATGACAACGGGGAAATATTCCTATGCCTTTTGTCCATAACAGACCTATTGCAAATAGTTCACAAACTTGATAAATAAAATAACAGTAATTCCTCAATTAAAATCCTTGGTAGGTTGTTAGAAACTGTGACTTTAAGTGAAAAAATGTACTACATAATGAAACCAATTTTACCATAGGCTGATTGATACAAACAAGAGTTAATTCCTATGACATGTCATTTCACTTAAAAGTCAGTTTCCAAGAACCTATCCACAACTTTAAGTGAAGAATTACTGTAAACACTATTGGCCCTGAGGTTTGTCTGTCCGTCTGTCTGTATGAATGAATAAATAAATAAATAAATAAGCTTTCTTTCAAAAAGCATAGAGAAAGTAAATAAAATCTTTCTTATTTTATATTTAGCCACACTCTCTTCACTCACCTGGGCCAAAAAGGTAAACAGCTATTTGGTATGATGTTTTAAACAAAAAATTTCACTAATCAAAGGTTTCTGCCAAACTAACAGGAATTTCTGATTTTTAATTCACTTAACCTCCAAATACTAATTACAGTATCAAGTTAAAGATGTGAAGTCCTGCAACATGTATGTGCGTGTACGCCCTAAGATTGGAGCATCAAGAAAAACTGATGAAATATTAGGTCATTAAATATGAAATGTCTGATTTCGAACCACAACTGCAGCAAAGAAGGCTGGAGAGTCAGTGGCCATGAAATTGCAAAAGGCATTTTTTCACAGCTTGTTGAGAACTGAATATTTTTCCTTGCAAGAAATGGTCCAAAGCCCAGAAGTGGTAGGCAGTTGGTGTAAGGTCTGGTGAATATGTAGATGACAGAGAGTTTCCAAGTCCAGTCTTTGTAGTTTAAGCAGCAGTGTTTGTGAGAAGTGTGGTGGAGTGTTGTCTTACAAGAGGATTGGCTTGTCTCTGTTGACCAATCTCAGCTGCTTAATCGCAAGCATCCTCATCATTTAATCCACTTGGTTGCAGTAGACGTCTGCTATAATCGATTGACCAGGTTTCCTGAAGCTGTAGTGGAAAATACCAGCACTGGACCACCAGACATCATTCGTTTTTTCTGATGAATATTTGGTTTTAGATTATGTTTCCACACTTCATCTTTATCCAAGCATTGGGCTGAACACTTGGGACTGTCAAAAAGAATCCAATTTTCCTCATATGTAATGATACGATGTATAAATGGTTCACATTTATATCGTGACAACAAAGAAAGGCAAGCTTCAAGACCATTCTTCTTCTGATGCTCGTTTAATTCCTGTGGAACCCATCTATCCAGCTTCTTTACTTTGCCGATTTGTATCAACTGGTCCAATATTGTTAGAATAGTAACGTCAAACCTTGCTGCTCATTCATGTGTAGGTTGAGATGGATTCGCTTCCACTACAGCTTTCAGTTCATCATTATCCACCTTGGTCTCAGTTCACCCACATGGCTCATTTTCAAGGTTAAAATCACCAGAATGGAACTTCTCAAACCATGGACATACTGTGCGTTCATTAGCCACATCCTTCCCAAACACTTCATTGATATTTCGAGCTTTCTGTGCTGCATTGGTTCCACAACAGAACTTATATTAAAAAATAACATAAATTCTTGATTTATCTATCGTTTCAAAAAAATTGTTCTAAAAAAATTTGAAAGATAATCATAAGCCAAAATGTGTGTTCGAAAGACTGGGGAGGTACCTTCACAATAAAAATAAAACAATAAGTGTCAAAGTGAAATGTCAGGGATATCAACTGTCAGACATAATACTTAAGGAAATCAGACATTTCATATATAATAACCTTAATTACAGGCTGTGCATTGAGGCAGAGAATACTAAGAGTTTGCACCAGCCTAAAATTCTGGTTTTCTTTGGAGAGAAACGCAAAGTTTTTGGTTTCTTCTTACCTGTGAGAACCACACTGAAGGCATGAGTCAATCTACATGACAAACACAATTTGGCCTGTGACAGTTTAATGTTTATGCTGAAATACTCAATGAGTGTCAGGGCAATCAGTGGTACACAGTCCCATCCAAGTCAGTTTGTCACTGAGTCAACAATATCTCCATAATATCTCCTACTGATACATTTGAAACATATTCGCAATCAGTTTTGTCTTCTACCAACATATCTAAATTTACTGAAAGTCATCTTATAAAAGACACTGCTAAGTTTTCAGAACTATTGTTAACTTAAATAGCAATCAAGTGTCTATATGTGGAGAATG
Organism: Avahi laniger; assembly: GCA_963575035.1. Lineage (NCBI taxonomy): Eukaryota > Metazoa > Chordata > Mammalia > Primates > Indriidae > Avahi > Avahi laniger. The sequence goes on from CAUYSK010021847.1 coordinate 14,817, forward strand.
ATTTCTTCCAACTCTCCATACTATACAAAAATTCACCAACACCATGAATGGATAAAAGAAAACAAGGGCAAAGATATCAAGAAAAACCTAAAGTAATATACAAACAAAATGCATGTTGAAGAAGAGAAGTATAGAGATTTTGAACAGTTTTTCTGAGGTAGCAAAGATGTCTGCATGCTCAGGAAGACTTTTGAAAATATAAAACAAGTATAATTCATTTCCTAGTTCTTCATCTTTTTCTTCATCTATTTTTTTAAATCTCCACAAAGGAAGAAGTAGGCCCCTCTTTATAATACTACAGAATGTAAAACTCTTTACATTTTATTATCAAGTAATTTGCTCAACAGGTGTCAATGCCCCTCTGAGTCTATCAGCCCCCTTCCATCAACCCCTAAACCCATCCTTCCTCAGATCATGCAGAGAAGCAGGGTTCGCTAGAGAAGATCGAGGACTGAGAGGGCTCAGGAACAGGGCAGGGATGTCAATTACATATTCAATCAACCTATTTCCAGCTTCGATACAACTCTGTTGAACAGCAGCACTTGCAAAATGGCTAGATCAAAATATTCCATGAATTCTCCAAATATTCAAAACTGGAAATCTCTCCAAGGATTCCATTTAAAATCTTTAACCTTTATTATAGTAAAGAAACATAAGAAAGCCCTGGGGAAGCCAGTTATTCTCTAGGCCTTATTATAAAACATCAAATCAATTTATATTTACTGAATGCCTACATACAGATGGGAAGGCAGTTGGCCTGAGATTCTGCCTCTATAAATTGAAAATTTTAGTGTCTGCTTCTGTGGGAACTTTAAAAGTATTTGAGAGACATTTCCTGTCTGATATTCCTATTTTTGCCCTACAGAGCAACCATAGACATATGTTAGAAAGGAATATCTCCTCAGGAGAAAAGAGGTTTGGCTGAAAAACATCAACTTAAGATTTATCTAGTAATGTACTTGGCTTCAGAATCTGACTTCAGAATGTAACCTATAATAAACTGCATAAACATATTTAGTTGGTTGTATCTGTAAGTGAATATCCTGAAATCCATGGTATTACAGAAGAACAACTTATAACTAATATCATAAAATTAAGTTATATATATTTGAAAGAAACAAAATATAGAACAATTATATAAAGAAACTTAAAAATAAGTTTTTTTAAACAACCATTTCAAATAAAGTGTTTTATCAGTATTACTTCCTGAATAACTAAGATGGAAAAGTCTAAAAGGAGAAATAATTATAGGGTACATAAGGAAGACATCCATGTTGCTAATCAAACCAAGCTTATACCTGCCATGCTGTAAGGCAAGAGGTGCACATCAAATGTCCACAAGGCTCAATCTTGACATCTTTGTCATTTTCTGCACAAATTTTACAGAGCTGAAAAGTAGAGCCCATTTCACAATATAATTCATATTGTTCCTGAAATTTGGGAAAAAACACAATATTAATGTATTTCTAGCACAAACTGTTAATATTGAATTTTCTCAAAAACAATGAGTTACAGTAAATATTTCACACTGATCCTATCAGAATTATGTTACCATTTAAGACATGTTTTAAATTCATAATCACACTTTGTTCTACAAAATCTAATTTTAAAATGTTTGAACTTTCATCAGTTATTTTATAAGCTTTTTAATAATTCAGATTATTTAAGTTCTGTTATGGATCATTTAGGAAGGGATTGCTTCAATAGTCAGTCATTCAGAAGACAAAATCTACAGCTTTAAGATGGCAATATAAATGACTTTATCTTCTTGGTAAATGCTACATGCTCATTTAACTTCACAGTTAAACTGAAAAAAATATATATATATACTTTTGGCTAAACACTAAATTTTACTTCTTTGGTATCCTTAGAGATTCCAGAATGGAAGAAAAGCAACAGACATTTGCCAAGCCTTTCCTGCATGCCACATACTGTGGTCCACACTATTTCCTATAATCTTCATGCCAAAGAAGATACACATTGAATTTAAGAAAAAAAACCTGAGGCTCAATAAGTTTAAATGGTTTTCTTCAAATTCTAAATCAAGTCTCTGGCTCAAAAGTGCATACTCATTTCCTATCTAACACTGTCAAGAAAACTAATTACTTCAGTAACCAAAAATTGTTTTATTAAACTTCAATTCTCTTGATTTACTAGAGTTTTTAGTTTAGAATATTTGGCATGGTAAAATTCTCAGTGACAAAATATTGACAAAATCTGGGTGATAAAGAAGATACGAATAGATTGGTAAATGTAAAGAAAATATTAAAAAAAATTGAGAGATATGAAGAAAGAGAGTTTGAAATCAAAATTTGCATAAAGCAACATTTTAGCCTAGTAAATGCCTACAATGTGTATGGCCTCAAGTAGGATAAATATATGATAATATTTAGTTCATAATCTACTAAAGATATCACAATCTTGGTAAAAAAATATATACATATACATAGATACACATGCATGCACACGTTTAAACACACATACATATACAAATTGTGTCTATAATGATGTATGTATGTGCCAGAATATAATTTTTAGAGAAATTAAGGAAAAAGACAAGAGAGAATGGATCAAGATGGAAAAGAAATAACTCTAATGTAATCCAAAATAAGTTACAAATTGCTGATGGCCTTGAAATAATAGATTAGCATTGATTCTGGTTATGACTATTCAAAGAACAAATTTGCAATTATAAAAAAATTACAATATGCCAAAATCACAGATGTAGAACTAATGTAACCTAAGGGATAAGAATATTTATGAGTAACTTAAGGGAATGATATTACTTCTGAAGATTTATTTTTTTAAATGGTTTTATAAAGAGGAATTGTCTTTCATGAATATCCTTTTACACATTAGAAAATACAGAAGCATTGCATAATTTTTTGAATAGCAACTGTAGATTTATTTACTAATTTATTTTATTTATTTATTTATTTATTTTAAGAAACAAGGTCTTGTTCTGTCATCCAGGTAGGAGTGCTGTAATGCAATCACAACTCAAGGCAACCTGGAACTCCTGGGCTCAAGTGAGCCTCTTGCCTCAGTCTCCCAAAGTGCTGGGATTATAGGTGTGAGCCACCATGCTTGGCCATATATTAAATTTAAAAAGCTATCCACGAGTTGTACATGTGTCAACAAGTATTTCACATAATAATATAAAGACTGCAGGGACTGAAACCTAGAGAATTACAAATAAAGTAAATCAGTATCTATTGTTTTTCAAAAAACCCTATAACTTCTCTCTGGTTTGGTGTTTTCCCTTAGATTTTTGTTATTTATTATAGAAAGCGTGAGTATATCTAAAATATAAAATAATTTAAAATTATACTTACGTCAAATAAAATAGTCAAGGTCTCCCTTCATCCTCTCCCTAATTCCTCAATCCTTGTCACTTTCTCAGTTAAACCTCTTACCAGCTTGGTGTTTTTTTTATTTTTATATTTTAAAAGTATACTCTCATGTTCATATATGGTAATTTCTTATTTGTTTACAGAAATTGAACTTATATAATGTAACTTTACAAAATGAAATGTTACATAATTATGCTTTCCATAACTGGAATTTTTTTAAAGTACAATGCAGAAGTTCCCATGTATGTACAGCTCCCTCCCTCTGGTTGATGACTTCACATAACACAGCATGAGTACACTACGGTGTGTTTTACTTGTAATCTACTATTGAACACATAGGTATTTTGTAAATTTTTCACTTTTATGAAATATTTTACAATGAATATCCTGTTCTAAAGATCTTTGTGGGCATGTGCGAGTGAAATATATAAATATATATATATATGTATGGAATACACATATATGGAATCTAGAACAAAAAGATGTTTTCATTTAGATTTTTATAATTACTAAATATTACCCTCAAGAAAGCCTTTATCAACCTACATTCTCACTCATGATCTATGAGGCTGGCAACAATGGATTTAGAAAAACATAATCATTATCTTTAATAGGCTTCAATTACCTTTTTGACTGTAAAAGCTATAGCATATAATACTCTAATCGTTTTTTATAGTTTTCTAAATTATGATTCTCTCCTCACATTTATGTATCTACCTATGGATTTATCCATTTATCTCCCTAATATAAGTGCCAATACTATATTGTAAACAAGAATATTAACAGCAGAAATTTTTATCCAAGAATTTTCAAAGGTAATTTCTTTTCAAATATACTTAAAATCCCATAAGTAACTTTTGTATTAAATATCTGTGCATGATTTTAGCTATAAGTAGAGAATCTTATTTATTTTAAAGGTATTACAGATACTTATTAATTATAGTTTTCCAGAAATTGTCCTTACCTGTGTAACTTTTATATGATCATGGGGTGTAGGTTCACATAATCCAGTTAAATCAGGATTATAACTTCTCCCATCAGGATAAAGATAACTGAATTTAAACAAAAACTTTATTACCTTAAATACATAAGTTTTAATTGCACTTATGATTATTTAACTGAATTATTTTATATCTAAACATATATTTTGATGTTTATTTTTTATTTAGCATATCAATAATTGTATCACTGTTCCATAATATTATGTTATCTTAAGACATTTAAAATGTAGAAATCATTTTCATATAAGAAATACATGATGATATTCATGCTTAGTGGACTTAGTCACTAAGCAACCATTAATGTATGTCTCTTATATAAGTTAAAAATTTATTTTACTGGTCAATTATATTCTATTTCAAAACATTTTGAATATATACCTATTTGCAATTATTAGCATTTCTCAGAAGCACAGATAGTTAACTCAACCATTTTACACCACACTTAATACCACAAAGAGAAAAATAGAATTAAAAGCCACAAGTTATTCAAATACTTCTGAGGTGTTTTTGCTTTTACAGTTTCCCCATCTTTCTTCTGACTCACCTTCCACTCTTTCTAACACATACACACGTGCACACATGCACACACACATTTTTAAAAAATTAGAAATCATTACAATTTCATGTTTCATTGACTTTTATAAAGTTAGAAACACCGAATGGTCTATATATTAAGGTTCTATTATCAGAGAAAACTGAAATCTGAACTAAAAGAGTAATAATGTCATGTTGCTGTGTTTAATTTGAGTTTTCACTTGTTACTCAGAGATTAATTAAAAATAAAGTTATTGTGTTGGTAATACCCATTTTTGATTAAAAAATAAGTGATACTGTTTCAGCCAGATTTCATCAATTTATTAATTCTGTTTAATATCTTTATATGTTAGATAACTTGAATGAAAAATTAAGAATACAATAGTAGTGAATATTTTAAAGGGAAAAACTATTCTGTAAAGTAACAAAAAAGTTAACATTAAATGAAGAGTCTATAACTATAAACATCTTAATAAGTATTAGAATTTACCCAGAAAAACCAGAAAAATGAACTTATAGGACACGTAAATCTCATACAGTAAGGGACAGATCAGTGAGATGATTTTTTTTTTTTAATTTGGGAAATGGAGTTGATCACATCTGAATATAATACAAATGGAGACTATCATTAGGGAGAAGTAAAAATTCTACAAATATTAAATGAGGAATGATAAGTAAAAGCTTATGAGTAAAATTTTCTTTTCACACTCTAAATTGGTTATTTAAAATTAGATAACACTGATCATTCCATCTCAAAAATATGTAGAAATTCTAAGCAGAATTCAGAAATGAAAGATTACAAAGATCACAATAAAAGAGCCAGAGTAAAGGTTAAAAGGTTCTATTTAACCTATTGGCTAATTTGATGATTTCTGTCCTCAGTACAACAAGAATATAGCTGATAAGTCCCTTTCAATGGCGCTAAATGAGTAAAGAATCTTGGATAGTTATCAAAATAAACTTTCATATCATCTATGTCATATAATATTGGATTAACTATAAGGAAATATAGTGGACTCTGATGTTAGCTAGACCACATAATATTCTACGTTTTTACCAATCTTAAGAAAAACGTTATCTAATTAATATAATAAAACCTATTTTATCCTAAAATATCATTAGTGTTCAAATTCAACTAGCCAAATCCCTCTGAATATGCTTCTCTGTGTGTGTGTTTGGGTACTGTTAACAGTTAATTTGTACAGGAGTTTCGAGGCTTTGCTCAACTGATTACATTACTAAAATATGTTCCTTTTTGACTCACTTTTGGAAAACAGATGGAAGGCATGATAATAATACAAACAAGCTATATCAATATTCCATCTACAGATTTGTCCACTCATACTCTGTACTTACAAATTAAAACTTCAAAGTATGTTTTATTTTTAAAAATAAAAGCCTGCAATCATGGTGAAGCAAAAGCTACAAATGTGAATCTTTGATGCACTAGAAGTAAAATATACATAACTGAGAATAGAAAATTTATGAAAAATAGAAGAAAAAAGAGAAATGCACATTTGGAACCATAATTTGCCACACAATTCCTACATAACTAATTTCTTGAAAGTTCACAGCTTTAAAAAAATGCATTCTTTTTCTTCACATAGATACCATCACTTTTTTCTTTGTAATTACTTTGCAAAAGGTAAAACCTAAATCATTTGTTCTTTGCTAACTCTGGTAGACTTCTCCTGCTAGGTTTCTATCACAATCAATGCTGCAGAAAGTTGGATCCATATATCTCTAAGTTACTCAGCAAGGCAGAGGGCAAGAAAAGGCAAAGTGATAAATTAACACCGAGAATGCAAGGAGAGGATGAAGGGAATGGCATGTGACTAAAATGAATAAGAACCAGATATGCTTACTACAAAGTGGCCTAACAGACGGTCCAAACTTTGTGTCTGTGTTGGGGTGGGGGTGGGGGGGAGTCATTACCAGTCAAAAACACAAACGAGGAGAACGTAAACTGAACTTAGCTATTAACATACAATTCTGGAATATGGAGTCATTACTAGTGTAAATAAAAGGTCTATGAAGAGACAAGAAAGGGAAGGGATGGATCAAGAAAAAAGAAGGAAAAAAAGAAAATCTGGCACTACGAGTCAAAATAAAAAAAGTAAAGCTAGCAATTTGAGAGTTACAGGGGACATCAAAAGTCAATTATTTTAAAGAATTTCCTCTTAATATATACATAGTTTTACATCTATTTTAAAACTACTTTTAAGTACCAACCTCTTTTCCTATGAAAGATATAAACTAACATTGAAATTTGAAGTGGGAATGTATTTGCTATAACATATGGTTAGATTCAAATAATAAAGTTACCTTAAGATGGCTACTGAAAGGCATGAACAATAAAAACTAAAGAGCAACCATTATTTCTCAGTCTTGAGATACAAAGCTAACGGCCAGATCACCAGCCTCACTATCCATTCTCTCCAGCACAGAGCAGTCTCTGTTTTTCAGACTGGTGAATCATAATCACCCTGACTTCTGCTTCTCATACTTACAACCCTTCCCTGCTGCCATCAATCAGGGCTTGAAATAAGGGCTTGTTATGAGGTATGGTCTGTAAGATATTGCCATCCCCGGTGACGTAGCCAATGGCCCACTGTCCCAGTCGAGTGCAACTTAACCGGAAAATGTAGCTGCAAAACGTAAGAAAATTCTGTTTAATTACATTCAAAATATAAGCCAACTACTAGACAATTGTTAGGATTCATTTAAGCAAAAGAAAAAACAGAATCGTTTAGAATTTCTGATAATTAAATATTCCTGATATTCTTTTACCTTATTTGTAACATCACTGCGCTTCTCCATTTATTGATTTCTAAGAGAAATCCTGAGAATTTCTTTTCGTTTAATTATCTCCAGTTATATGAGAAGATAAATGAAGTTATAAACTAACAAGTGATTTATTACCATCACCATCACATCAGGAGTGTTATGTATGAATGTGCTGTTGGTATAAAATGGCTGTGACAAATTATTTTTGGCAAGTAAAAATAAAATAAATAAGTGAAAATTTAAATTTAATTTGTTTACTCAGAAAAAAATTGAGAGTTTCTAGTATGGAATTCAACATTTTACTTTGTAATTTAGTCATTAAAATTAAACATTTTTAGTTGTTAAATAACTTGTTTAAAATACTTTTTCTTTCAAGCATTCCAGCCATTCATCTTTAAATGAAAGCTCAAAAGAGTTGAACTATATTAATGAGAAAGTAGATTATTTTAAAGATAAACTAGATGGTTGTCATCCAACCACATCAAATTCAAAACCTGGCAATAAGAAATCAAGGTAGTTTAAAAATAAAAATCAAATGAAAGATGACTCCCTTAATATCAATCTCTAATAACAGGAGACATTGACTTGCTTTTAAATTCATCATTATCACTTATTTATTCATTTACTTATTTCACTTTAGATCACTTCTCTCTAAGTGTACTGTACTCAATCATGCTATCATGATATCAATTTCTGGATTTTATAACCCATTAAGCAGATTAAAAGTAAGTCAACTTATACGTTGACTTACACAGTTGACTATATTTTAGTATCCTAGCTGCTATATGTATGTGGCAGAAATATGTATCTCTTAATATAGTTTATTTATTGATGAACCAAGTACTGTAAAAGTAAATTTATAAGATATAATTTAGCATATATAACAGATATACAATCACTGGGCTTAATTAATATGTATATTTAGTAGTGCATGTGATCTCATCTTTCCAGAAAATTAGGTCTTCAAAGAACGGAAAAAGTTATGATTTTAAAATATTATTAATATTGGTGATAGAACCTCTGGAAAGGACTTTTCAAGAAAGTCTAAAACATATTTCCCTAGAGAGCCTGAAAATGGGATATCGACTTGTTAATTTTTAGCATCATTAATCAGAATCAGATAAAATAATTCCACATAAACTTATATCTGTGATGTTAAGAGAAGTATCAAAAGTAATAGGAAGTCACTATAAATTATGATTCAGAAGTTATTAAACCATTCCATTAACAAATATGACAAAATTCTTTCAAACAAAGAGTCAAATAGAAATCTTAAAGATCAGTATGTACTATGGATCTCATCAGAATTTAGAGTATATTAAAATGAAGAAAATAATTACAAATCTGAATTGTCAGTAATTTTAAAAGTAATTCCATATTTATTCACATACTAACAATCTAGTAAATACGGAAATACATGTAAAATTGTTCAGTTTTTAATTAACATTCTTTTCTGTTGCTCTAAACACTGTTTTAGGATGGTGTTTCTAAAACTGATTATTATAGAGAAGGAGGGCCAATCAATTCACAGAGATAACAGACAGTAATAATAACAATTTGGAAAGAGCTACAATATGGCTTTTCAGAACAATTTCTCCCTCTCATGAGCTTTTTTTTCTCTTCGATTTCATTTGTACATTTTTACACCATTTGTTGATAACCCTTTTGCTGATAGCTAACCATTCCCAATCTCTTGTGGTGAATTTTTGCTTTATTTTTAGCACCTTGCTCTCTTAAATGGCACACACAACATAATCAGATGAATTTGTTTCATGTTGACAGTGTGGTTTAGGGTTCAAGGCCACTTTTTTTTTTTTTTTTGAGATAGGATCTGGCTCTGTTGTCCAGGCCAGAGTGCAGTAGAGTCATCATAGCTCACTGCAACCTCAAACTCCTGGGCTCAAGCAATCTTTCTGCCTCAGCCTCCCAAGTAGTTGGGACTACAGGCACACAGCACCATGCCTGGCTAATTTTTTTATTTTTTATGGAGATCAGATTTCTTTATGTTGCTCAGGCTGGTCTCAAACTCCTGGTCTCAAGTGATCTTTTCATATAGGACTCCCAAACTGTTAGTATTACAGGCATGAGCTATCATGCCCAGCCTCAAGGTTACTCTTTAACACTAAAAGTCATCCAATGGATATTTCACCTAGATTCTCCAGTATAATTAACTTCATCAGGTAACTAATGTTTTGTTAGTTGGATCCCCAGTAAAGCACAACCTGAGGAACCCAAATGTCCTTGCAATAAATCCAACTATTTTCCTTTTTATGAAGCCAATGAGATGAAATAAACTTTCCATGAGAAAGTACCAGTTAAATATAGATATTCTATAAAGCAAATATTTATCAAAATTATTTGATTTGTTCATTAACTATGGTTTCCCAAACATATTTTAAATATCCACATCATACTTTACATATGACAATTTACTATATACTATTCAGTTCATCTTTATCTAAAATTTAGTAGTAAAAATTGTTGCAGGGCAAATTAGGAAGGAATAGAAGATTCTTTCAGAGAGTAGTATCCTATTTTTTTAAGATATGACTGACATATAAAAAAGCTATGCATAATGTATATCTCACGATGCATTTGAAGATAATATTGTTCGATGTATATTAAAAGTTCTTAATCATAGGGTAGTGTTTTTTTTTTTTTACTAAGAGAACTATTTAAAATGGCGATGAGACCTGGCTTTTAATCCCAACACTGTCATTCAAAGTCTCCATGATGTTGAACAAGAAAACAAAAAAGGCCTCAATTTCCTTATTATTTTTATAGGATTGAACAAGATAATTTCCCAAATAAATTGTATATTAAATTATTTGATTGCATGATTCCAAACATATAACATTTCTCAAATCATAGTCCAGGAGCAAGAAAGACAGTATATATGATACTAATCAAGACAGTAAAATTATGGAAAAATCTGGTCATGAGAGATTCTTGAATGAAACAAAATGATTTGTCTAAACCACTAACAACATGCAAAGTATATGACCTGCTTTCATAGTCACAATGAGAACTAACTCTCCTTAATTTAAACAGAAGATTTCAACAGAAGATAAACTGTTTTCTACACTCACTACTCCCCCTTTTATATAACATATAAATTTCTAAAGAAGAAAAAAGGTAGACGTTTTCATTATGGCAGAGAAGAAAGGAAACATCATTGGCTTGTAATTGAGAAAATATTGTTAAAGGACAAACATCATATGCACTACAAATGAAATAAAAATGATATTAGAAGAAAAAGGTAGACTTAAAAAAACAACCAAATTTGTTCCTGAAATGAAAAAAATCTCTATATGAAAATCAGTAAACTAATGGACATTAGAATGGCATCTCCTACTAAAATGTGAGGACTCTACAAACACATTTCTAATATCACTGCTGCTAAACATACCTAGCACACTGTTTGCTATAGCACAAGTGCCATAGCACGAATGCCTATTATGTACCTAAGGCATTTCTAGATGGGACACAGGGGAAAATACACTAAATCAGGGAAGAGACATTTTCTGGTTGCAGATTTGCCATTAATAAGGTGTGATTTCTTGATTAAAACCACAGGGTCTGATCAAACAATCTACCTCTGTGAGTCTCACTCAGATTCATCATCTGGAAAATAAAACATTAATTCTGAGGCTGTGAAGAAGCATGAGACATTATGGAAGTCATTTCTGAGGATGTGAAATCGGTCTCGATTGTAACAGTGAGTTTATGTATGTTTATGTACTTATATATATTTATATGTGTTTATATGCATTTATACATGCTTATATGTATTTATCATAGAGCCTAATTGAATGTCTTTAAAAATATCCTAAAATAATGAAGATTAAACGGTTCTATTTATTTTGTCTTTAGCACAATATTCAAGTATTCAAATATATACACAAAATTTTGTACACAAACACGGTATCATGAAAACTGAAAGTGGAACGCATCCCCTTTCACTTTATGAATACTAAGTTTTAGAGCAAGCACAATGTGTCAATTTAAAGGACTCCATTAAGAAGCCCCATTTTGGTCTACTAGCTTTTCTACCCACACCACCCCCATACTCCTAGTGGGTCATGGATTTAGGAAAGAACCATAGAAGATTTTTCATCTTCAAATATATCACGTGATATTGCTGCTAAAAGTCTTACCTTCCGGGTTTGGTGCTGTATTTTTGCAGTCGTGCTTTAACTTCATCATATGTAAGGAATGCCATGTAACCCGGATGCGTCACAGCTAAGAAATTCCAATTCCGTAAAATAGAGCCCCATGGCTAAAAATATAAATATATGAAAAGATATTATCTAGAGAACATCAACTATCGATTACATACCGACTCATCATTTAATACACTTAATGAAATTCACTTGGATATTTTTTAAGTTAATCTGAGCTTATGTGGTTTAGGTCAACCTTTGTTAGCTAACAGCAAACATGCAATAATTTCATCTCTTTTGGAGAAATATGATTAGGCAGAAAACAGCTTTTTAGGAAAAGAATATGGAGAGCAAAAAGAAACTCACAGAATGTCTTCTCTGCACCGTCTTTTCTCACTATGGCACTTGTGATCGCTTTCAAACATAAGTCACATAACTCTTTTGTGCAAAACCTTGTTAAGTTTGAATAAAAGCCAAAGTTCTCATGCATGGGCTAGAGGGTTTACAGAGTTTGATCCCCAGTTCCCTTTTTGTCCCCATCTGCTACAACTCTCCCACTTCCTGCCTCTTCTCCAGCCACACTGGCCTCTTTGCTTTTGTCTTGAACACAAAACCCTCTCCCACCTCAGAGCCTTTGTATTTGCTGGTTTCTTTACCTGAATTATCTTCCCTCAAATATCCACTTCATTCCTTTCTTCAAATGTCACCTCCTCGACAACAAGGCCATCTGCGATCATCCTATTTAAAACTGTTACTTCTCATCCCATTCCTCACACCTGTGTGTCTGTTTTGTTTGCTACTGCTTCATTTTATAGAATAAGAAACCATATTATGGTACTTGAGTGATTTGGCAAAGGTTACACATTAACCAAAAGCTACCTACCCACGAGTAAGGAACATGGTAACATACTACTGTACTCACATCTGGCTTATCCTTAAACAATCATAAAATTAGAAAAGGCTTACGGCATAAAAGTGAGTTATGTAAAAAAAAACCTTTCACAAAAATACATAGTTTGTACCAATGTATCATTCTCTTTTTAATGTGATTACTTGTTCCTCCAGTTACCATGGCAAGAACAAAAAAGGCAGTCAGTGATAGACAACTTTACTTGAGAGTGTGGATGAATCATCTCTGCAATATTTTTAAGGCTAAAGCTACATTTATTCCAAGGAATTGGCAGTATACTCTATCTGTGATGCCAGATTATTAACTTGAACCTTCTACATAAAAGAAAAAAAAGGTATGTTATGTTGCCAAGTTAAAGCTAGTCATCCTAGATATGATTATTTAGGACAGAGAGTCTCTGCTTTTGTTTGCTTTGAGGCTTGTTTCTCATTATTGTTAAGCAAGTTTCAAATTTACAAGGCGGAATTCTTCAAGGATTATATCCCTTAAGATGAGGATAACAAGGGAAGGAACGGTTTAGTAATAGAGTTTTTTAGCCTTTTCTGACATAACAAGAAAAGTCTTCAGGGTATTTCCCAATCACACTAAAATACCTAATTGGATAAAAAAAAAAGGAGCTATGGAGACTACTAATATGAGAGAGAAGTTCTGTCTATGGTCCTTGAAAAAAGAAATGCATGTTTTTAATTTTCTTCTTAAGGCATGACTACAAATTGCATAAAACAATACTTGGAAAAATATCAGCATACGTTAAGAAAGACTGTGAAATAACTGTTATTCTAGACACTGGGTTTTGTTTTGTTTTATTCTACTTCCCCATCCACAATTAACAAGGATGGAAGAAAGATCAAACAAGTATTTAGGTCAGTTCCATTAAAGTCCGCACAAATTAATGGAAGAGTTGTTAAAAAAAAAAAATGCAGAACTTTTTAGAGAGCCAATACACAGATCAAAATACAAATTAAAAAAAATAAAAAAGAAATTATAGTTTTGAGCCAACTGCTGCAGTATTTAGCAACTATTTCTTGGTACATAATCCAGAGGGCCAACTTCTAATTGCAAAAATATTTATGTAATAGAATGAGTCTGTGTACTGTTTTTCTTGTGAACGCAACCCACTCGGAACAGTCAGAAACACGTGGTACTAATGTGCTTTTTTCTTTTTAAAGTATTTAGCCAACTAATGACTTAAAGAAGGCAAAACAAAGTGCTCTGGAGAATAAGAATTATTTTCGAAATTTGTTTTTTAGACAAAAGGAACTTTTTTTACACACAAGAACACTAAGTTATTTGGAGATGTTTAAAGCGCAACAGAAATTAATGACGTGAATAAAAGAGACAACTCCCTCCATTCTTCCAAATGCTATTATTTTCATTTGTTTATTTGAGACAGTCTCGCTCTGTCACCCTGCTAGAATGCAGTGGCTTCCTCATATCTCACAGCAACCTCAAAGTCCTGGGCTCAAGTGATCCTCCAACCTCAGCCTCCCAAGTAGCTGGGACTACAGGCATGTGCCACCACACCTGGCTAATTTTTTTTTCTATTTTTAGTAGAGACAGAGTCTCTTCCTCTTGCTCAGGCTGGCCTCGGACTCGTAAGCTCAAGAAATTCTCTTGTCTCAGCCTCCCAGAGTGCTAGGATTACAGGCATGAGCCCCACTGCATCTGGCCCACCAAATGCTACTATTGTAAAGAAGAGCTGACTTAGAACTTAAGTTGGAAGAGGGTCCTCGGCTGGTCTGTCCAGATGCCCTCTACAGTTCGTTGCTGTAACTGATGACTTTCCTTCTCTTTGATTTTCCTCCTTATTCCATTGATGCTATATATTCCATAGTCACTAGGATATTCTCCCAAAACACTCCTTCCTATCCAGCTACCCCTCAAATTTAGTGTCCCATTGCTCAACAACCTCATCTTCTCTAACAGTGGGAAATACAAGGAAAAGGAGAGCAGCAGCCCCAGGAAAAAGAAACGGAAAAACAAAGTCCCTGCATTTTCATCCAAGATTTTAGAACCTACTGATCCCAACATCTCCAAATGACTTTAAGAGAAGGGAGAAGGATAAAGGCAGAAGAAGAGAAAACAATGAAAGTGACCATAACAAGATCCCCCGAATGAATCCCCAGTATTTGTTTAAGTTCTGCACGACTACAAGGATGAAGGCCAAGAGCAAGCAAACTTTCTTCTCTCATTCCTTCCGCAATTCTCAATTTCATCTCCTGGCCTCTGCTGCCTCCTTCCTCAAACCCTTATGCTAGTTTTTCTACTTCAGTCCCTGAAACCTGAGAGTGTACCTTACCTACTTTCAGATCCCACTCTGCTAAACGCCCCCACCTCCAATAAGGTAGAGTTAGAAGAATTCATTGCTAATTAACCACCAATATCATGGCTATAGCAGAATATATGTTCATCAGTCACAGCATTAACAAAACTTACATTTTTCATATAGAATATATAAGAATTTAATGAATATAACACATTTAAGAAAACTATCACTCAATTTTTAAGGTTGTATAAAAATAAAAGATCAGCAAAAGTTAAAACCTCTACTTCTCTATGCACAGGACCAATTTTATCATGTTTTAAGGCACATATATTCAGAGTATTTGATTTCTGAGAATATAAATCAAAGGAAGTAAAAAAATCTCAGAAATATATAGGGGTTAATGAGAGTTCTTCAGCTACTTCCATAATCTTCTTTGGTGCAGGTAAGATTTTGGTTTTATTATCTAAAACTTCACAGTAGCTCTACTTATAAAGATCCCTTACTTCTCCCATCCTAGTGAACATAAATAAGATATACATACCTTAGAGTATTAAGGTTACTAACACTGTTTTAAAGTAAAACAGCTTATAAGAAAATATGTGCACATATTAAGTAGCAGTTTAGATAAGTATTTAACCAATATTAAGTTGCCCTTATACTGTTAATACATAACTCTGAGGCATTCTAGCATTTAATACCCACACTAAAAAGTGATCCAGGCTTACCACAAAAAAATACTCACTTCCCAGAATGAGCAGTTTGGTTTAATGTATGAAAATTACTTTTACCCTCTTCCTTCACAAAGTGAAGAAGCAAAGTTCTTACTAGTTAGAATGTCTTTGTATCATGTTAAATAAATAAAGTATTTACTCTAGAAAACTATCAGAAAATTATAAGGAAAGGAGAGGTTCCATTATAAAATGACCAGTATCAGATAACAACTTTTTTTCTAAGCTGTATCTCAAAATCTTAGAAAAAACACGAATTGACAACCTGTATCTACCAATGAATAATCATGAAACTAATATACATTTAAAATAATGTATAAGCAAAAGTACATTTTCAGTAGTAATTGATCTAATTTCTAACCCTACAGACAAGGTAGAATTATGATATTGAAATTATAATAAAAACATATCCTATATGTATTGCTGATAGGAGTTAATCTGTCTTCTATTAACAGATTCTCTCATAAATTAAAAGTTAATCCCATGCAATGTTGTTTTCTTACATGAATCAGTCACCCGATCCTTGCCAGCTAGTGCTAAGCAGAATCATAAATCAGAGAAGTAAAATTCACAAACATGGAAAACATGAAACCGACATTGTACTCTAACATTTGTTGAAAGCTGGTTTCCTGGAGAATAAATCTTACTTCAGATTAAAATAATAAAGAAGTATATCAGAATATAAATAAGACTAGTTTCTGACCAATTTACCTCATTTATTATATAATTTATATTAATAGAATAATAACAATTTTAAGCAGGACTCTTTTATTTTTCGACTACTCAGTTGAATACCACATATGATAAACATTTTAGAGGCAGAGCCAAACTCAAGACACAAATTTCAAGTCTCCATCAGACTAATTCCATTAAGGCATGCAAAAAAATAAAATGATAGCATCCATATATATACCTTTTTCTGAATAGCTATGTGAAAACAATTATGGAGGATTGATCACACACACACAAAAAAAACAACAAACAGAATAAGAATGTTCACCTAAAAGTTGTTTACATTTAGCATGATGAAAAAAATCTAAATTTTCCAAAAGAAAGCTTTGTTAAATTAATACTGACAAACTGTTTTGATGTAACATAAGAAATGAAAATTCAAAATCATTGATGAGGAATATTTATTTATATGGAAAAATGTTCATTGCATATGGTTGAATGAACAAAGCAGTTTATAAAAGAGTACACACCACAGTATACTCCTATGCAGAACAGTTTGCTATTTCGATATTTATGATTTCCCTTCTCACCTAAGGAATGCAAAAGGCAAAGGGGAGAAGTTTAGATAAAACTCTGACAAATGCCCACCTGTAAATGTTGTATTCTATCAGTCACTGGGCTGATAGATCAATAAAAGGAAGTGAGAAACTAAATAGGGAGTTTAAAACAAACTCCTCTGCATGAATCCTCTTAAAGCTAACAAGCAGCCACCAGGCTCACAACACCTGATACTCCAAACTAAAGCCAAATGACTCACTCTAAACTTACAGCAATGACCAAACACACCAATAAAATTATAAGCTACCAAGAATAAGACTATTTTCCATATGTTTGTGGGTATGTGTGTGAGAGACAGAGGGAGGCAGAGATGGGGAGAAGGGAGAGAGAGAGATGGAGAGAGGGAGAGAGGCATGGG
This sequence comes from Avahi laniger, assembly GCA_963575035.1. Classification (NCBI taxonomy): domain Eukaryota; kingdom Metazoa; phylum Chordata; class Mammalia; order Primates; family Indriidae; genus Avahi; species Avahi laniger. The sequence continues at coordinate 32,207 of CAUYSK010021847.1, forward strand.
GGGTGGTGAAAGAGAGAGGGAAGGAGAGAACGATGGGCGAGGAAGGGGAGGAAGGAATGGATAGACTAAGCAAGTATAAGCTTACCTGAAATAGCCTGGTAAAAATATCAAATTCAAAAACTGAAATGTAATCATTGCAAGTTAAATCAATTGTTGATTTTAGAGCCATTGCTTCTAGGCCAGAGCTAATTTGATGGACCTCATGAAGGCACTGTCTGAATACTTTCCATGGTACGATAGTTCTGTGCAAGGGAAAAAAAATGAGTAATTGAATCAAGTGTCATTTAAGACATACCTTCCATTGAAAGAGTACAATCCAATAATAAAATTAATATAATTATATTTGTATTAAAAGAAAAATAGTTGAGAATATTGTTCATAATTCAGAACATATGTATTAGGTTCTGTTAACTATTTTGCATTTGCTAAGAATATGACAAAAACTTAAATCAATTTTTCTCTCAAACAGTCCTTGCCTATCAAGACATCTCCAGGAAAACATCTGAAAGAAGGCATTTGGTCAAAGCCTATTTGTTATGAACTCTTCATTTGTGTATACAAGGTTATTTAACCATGAATCAAGATTAAATTCTCCTCTATTTTCTTAAAATAGTTACAAGAAGATGGGTCTACATAACAGTAGAAATCTTTTATTCACTGCACAAAAGTGTAATGTGTGTCCACCCTTTCAGGAAGGTTAAGGTGGCAAGTCATCAAGACTGCCTGATGTTTCCTGAAGAGATGAAAAGCACATGTTACCTAACCTTTAATATTAATACAAAAGGAAATTCTAATTTTTTTAACCAACCACAATAGTTAACTCATGGCAATTTATTATATAAAATCCAATACCTCTTCATTAATTTATTTTATTAAATATCATACACCAAATATTTTAATAGATAATGCATTTATATCATTCAAAAACGTAAAAGAGCATAGAGTCATACCCAGGGAAAAGTCCTCTCCCAATCTATCTCCCACCTGACCAGATTCCAACAACCACCCACATTCTTTGCCACCATGAAAATTAGTAACATCCAGTATGCACTTCTTAGTTCACTCTTCCTATTTTCAGAATGTTAAACGTCTATTTCTGATTAGTTAGCAGAAAACCATTCGTATTTTTAAAAATGTAAACTTTAGTTTTTCACAATATGATAGCAAAAGAGCTATATATACCCTTCCATTCGTTACCTTATAATATTTGTTCTAAGGTAACAAATATTTAAATCCCGGGCTTTTCTTTACCAGTGTCTCTTGAGAAATAAAAGACTAAGGTAGAATAGACTAAATACTGCCTGGCCCCATCCTACATCAATCTTCTCAATGAAACATCACCATAACGGTTCAATTTTGATATTCATTCAATAATTATCTATAGCAGTGGTTGTCAAACTTTAGCATGCATCCGAATCATCTGAAGGGCTTATTAACACACAGATTGCTGAGCCCAACACAAGATATTCTGATTCAGCAGCAATGGGGAGGGGCCTGAGAATTTACAGTTCTAACAAGTTCTTAGGTGCTGCTGAGCTACTGGTCTGGGGAACACTTTGAGAGTCACGAATCTACTGCATCTATTCACTGCTAAAGAAAAGCACTATTGGAGAAATAAAACTACAAAAATAAAAAATATCATCATCTCTGTCTTTGAAGAATACACCAGGCTCAGGGTAGAAGTAAGATCTGTAATGCTGAAGAATCCAGAAGGGGATATATAAAGAAATGCTAGTTGATGGATACACAGTAAGAGCTGGAGGAATTTCAGAGAAGGAGTCTGTTGGAAGTGGCATAAATGAATGGTGAGATAGGCTTACAATCCTATGCTGTATTTCTTTATAAGAAAGTTTAGGTTTAATGTACCATTAAAAGAAAAAAAATATGAAGCTTAATACTCAAAGGGCTTTTCTCTATGTATGAAAAAAACAGGAAACCACAGAGACCTGAGGAGAGACACCACATCAGATGCCATTTAGAAGAAACACACGTCAGGCTCTGATTAAGGTTAACAAAATACTGCTGCTTAACAAAAAAGAAAAAAAGGAAAACTTTTAAGACTATTAGAAATCTACTGACTTACAGTTAAGTATAAATATGCGATTATGTCCAGCTTCATTATACTTATCAAGGAAGCAGTGCCTAAGAGGCATGTTTTTCTCTTCTAAACCAAAGTTTCAAATACTCAACATGCATAAAGGACATGAATCATGATACTCAGAGTGAAAAAAATGTAATCAAAGAACTACTGATTTAAGAACAGTATAGATTTTATTTTTTGTATGGAAAAGTTAAGCATTTTTTTTGTATATAAAGTATGAAATATAAAGTTGCCAAATAGAAACCTTCAATAGTTATGTTGTATATAAAGGATACAAAGTAAAGAAAAATAGTCAGATACTTTCCATAACTGTTATCATAAAAAAATTATCTTCATCCTGTATTTAAAGTAAATTCAGCTCACAATGCTTCTGAGTACCCAGTGATTTCTCTGAGCACATTATACAAAATGCATGAACTTCTACAAATTTTTGTCTAACATACTACTTCAGAACAACAATTTACAAAGGGATAAGCTATATTTTCACAGTACTTGGGTAAATGACCTTTATCAGTTTACTTGGGATAAACCTAAAGTCCAGACAAGCATTCATTGGAATTTTAATTAAGGGCAGTCTCAGGAATTAAGAAGCCAAGGCATCATTTGGTTAGCTTATCATATACAAACATTTACAACAGATACTCCTCCTTTCATTACCTCAGTAAAACACCCACCATGTGTAGAAGGTGGGGAGGAATGGTAGTGAGAAGGGGGTTTAATGAATGAAGAATAGAACAGAATACAAAGACACCTTTAAAAACAAAATTTAGATTGTTCTAAAACCATTGCAACAAGGATTTAAACTTTCTAAAGGGGATTTAAGTGGCTAGCACATTCTTTTCTGAGGTACATGGGAGGAAGGGGACTGGGAGAGTATGAATTTTCACACCTTTAATTAAACTTCAGCAACAAGACACTGGTGGTTTCTACTACCTCTTCCTTTAGAGGTGAAGTAAGTGAGAGAAACATTAATGGCAAATTGTTTTACAAACATGTAGAAACTTCAGTGCGGTGGCAGAGGCCTAGGAAAAAGAAAGGGGAAGAGAACGAAAAGGAATAGAACATAAAAGAGCCAATAAGCTCAAAGCTCTCACCAATCAAAAAATTTAATTTTAATCTGTTCTATTTGACCTTTACAATTATAAACTACTTTAATTGCAAGTTGAATTAATTTTATAATAAACTGAAAAGCACAAGTAACTATAAATCTACAAAGAGTGGGATACAAGACCAACAGATAGATATGCACCTGTAATAATAATATAATTTCAGGATCTTTAGCCATTTATTGGTGAATTACTATCATTCTTTTACATAGAAATCCATTGATAACTTTTTAAAAGCAGTGATAGTTCTGTTAGTATGTCATGAATGATAAGAACATAACAGATAAAACTATATTATAATTCCGTTATTAGATAATGGGTCCTAGTCTGTCTACCAAAAAATAAGAGTAATCATCTTTAAACATCTTGAAAAACAGAGTATCCCTTCAAAGAAACTAAGATCAATCAGATACAGGAAAATAAAACTAAAAAAAATCAGCAGGTTAGCAATTGACAAGTCACGCAATCTTCCAGGCTTGTTTCCTCCTGTGTACATGTGGAGGAGTGTATCAGACATTTTAATTTGAAAATCCTGTGAATTTAAGACAAAAGTAAAAAGAATAGGGGATAGAAAATGTTAGGAGATTGATACCAAAAAAAAGGTAAAACATGTTTATGAAACCACTAGCTCATAAAAGGTTGTAGGTTTTATTTTTAACTAATATGATAAACAAGTAACATTTCCATATAACAAAGATGTGAATACCAACAAAGGCTAAAGTATTTGAAAGTAAGAACATTTATATATGTCTGGTGTGAAGGACAATTTACATAGCTCGTCTACAAGGCAATGTGGCAATAAATTTCAAAAGGCTATACATTTTGACCTAGAAAGTCTACTTCCAGAAATTTAAGGATATTATTTTCAAGAAATACACAGCAATCAGACCCATCGCATGTCTCTTAAATGTAGTGTTGTTTATAATAACAAAAACTTAAGAACAAATACATTCACTAGTAACATTTTTTGTGCAGAACAATATTTGTTTTCATGTAAAATTGTCCATGGCATATTAAGTGGGAATAGAATTTTTAAAAATATGTTTTTTATAATCCAATGTTCAAAACTATCTATAAAGTCTGGAGATATTTTCACAAATTTTAACTGATAATAACTGGATTATGGAAGGAGTATAAGTGATTTTTAAAATTTTTTATTTTCTGGATTTATTCATGATTTTTAAGTCTTTCAATATTTCTAATACACTCTAATAGATTAAAGGAATAAAAGATATTCTAAGACTAAAAAGTATAGGATCATAAAAGTTTCAATTAAAAACAAAAAACTAAAACAGCGTTTGCCTATGACATAGCTTTATATGCAGAAAATACAAAAAATTTACAGATTAAACTATGAGAATGAAAGACTTGAACGTGGTTGCTGAATATAAGACTGATACACAAAATCATCTGCATTTCTATGCATAAGCAATAGGTAACTATAAAATAAAACTGCTAACTATTTGATTTTTACAATGCCATCTGGAAATACCACATAAATAGGAATAAAGCTAACAAAAGATGAGGAAAGCCATAACACAAATCACACACACACACACGTCTGTTTATATCTTTATATAAAAGACAAAAACAAAGGGTTATAACATTTTAATAGACTGGCAAACATAAAGATGTCAATTTTTCCCAAATTGATTTAAAGATTTAAGATTTAATACAACACCAATCAAAACTACTATTTTTGCAGTAGAAATTGATGAACTGATTCTAAACTTTATAAGGAAATGTCTAGAGCCAAGAATAAACAAGACAATATTCAGTAAAAACAATATTGACAAGCTTTCGTTCTTTATATTAATTAAGAGAGTATGGCAATGGCACATGATAGACAAACAGACAAATGTAACAAAACTTAAACTTTAGAAACAAATGCACCTGGATATGGACTCTGGCTACATAAGATCAATTATATGTGAGCAGCAGTGAAGAAAAAAATACTATTTTCAATAAACACTACTGGGTCAAATAGACATGCATATGAAAAAAGTGTATCTTGACCCTTACCTCACACCATACCTAAAAATCAATTTTAAATGGATCTTAGATTTAAATATGAAAGGTAAAACAATAAAGGTTTTTAAAAGAATATTACATTATTTTAGAGCTGGCAAAAAATTTAAACAGAGGCCAAATGCTCAAAGTGGAAAGAAAAAATATAAATTAAAAAGCTGTGTTCATGAAAAGATATCATTAACAAACTGAAAAAGAAAACCACATATTGGGAGCAATTATTTATATATGTATAATCATTAAAAAATTTACATCTATAACATAGAAAAACTTCTAAAAATAAGTAAGAACAACAATAAAAACTGGGCAATTTTCACAAACACAATAAAAGTAAAGCAAAATGCTCAATAAATATACAAATATGTACTCAATCTTATTGTCATTAGGAAATATAAATTAAAAATACAATGAAATCCTACTCAACCCCAAAGGAATGAGGAATGAGGAATAAGATAAATGACTTTATAAAGTGTTGAGAAGGATATGGAGCAACAGAGACCTTTAGACACTGCTCATAGGTGATCAAATTGGTACAACTTTGTAAAACACTTTGGAGGTCTACTAAAGGTAACACTTTAAATAAACTAGGAGCCAAAAGTTGCACCTTATATACACTCAACAGAATGTACAGATATGTTTAAAAATGTACAAGAAAAGTCCATAGCAGCACTACTGATAATAATCCCAAAGAGGAAGACTCCAATGCCCATCAACAATAGAATGAATAGATAAATTGTGCTATAGCTACAGAATGGAACAAAGAGAATGAACCAAGTACTGCTACATGCAAGTACAGAGTTGAATTCCATAAACATGAAAAAGAGTATAATGTACATAATTTCAACTACATATGATTCTATGATGCTACATGTCAGAACCACTGTGTACAGGCAGTGACTGGATGGGACTTGCTGGGGATTTGGAAGGAGGAGTCTTCCAAGATGCAGGTAATACACTACCTTATTTGGGTAGCATTTACGTTAGTGTATTCACTTTGTAAAAATATGTCACCTCATATTATATTTTTGCACTTTTCTCTATGTACATTAAACTTTAATTACATGTTAAACTTTAGAAAAATATCACATTAAAAATCTAAGATTAAAAAAAGAAAGAAATGTGGGAATGGACAAAGTAACTGCCATAATACAAACAAAGAAATCAACATATTTGTTTTGTTGTTTGTTGTTTTTTTTGCGCTGGTGATGGTGATTTGAATCTATTCTGCTAAGGGATATCTACTGCTATGTTGATCTTAAACAAAAAGAAAATCTGTTCTATCTATAGTAATGCATCTCTATTTTTAATTTTATGTAAATTGTTTCAGAAAATTCACCTTGATCACCAAAAATATGTTCAGTGTCAGTACTTTTAAATTGAGGGCTAGCTTTGTTCAGAGGATAACAGGATATTCATAAGATACATGATATATTTTGATTTTTATTACGGATGCAAAATATTAACACTGTGATTGCTAAGTCCATTGACATTTTGTATATAGCTATCCTTAAATCCAATCTTTTTTTGTAATGACTCAATTTCTTAAATGATATGAAAATAAATTCTTTTCAGACTATTACTGTGCTTGCTATTCCATCAATAAGAGAAAAACAATTGTTTTCCAGCAGGCCACAGAAAGAGCATTATCAAAACTACTCTGGTCAAATAGTTGCCCTACAACAAGTCATCTTTGATATGATGGTAACCATGGTTACCAAGGATAGCTATAATTAGATCTAACCATTCTTCCTCATAAATGAAAATTCCTGATACTCACAGAGAAAGATACAGATACTGGGTATTTGTGATAAATTTCTTTTTCTTTATCAAAGAAAAATTTTTTTTTCTTTGTCCACTGTGTACAGTGGACAAGTATGATTCTCATTTCCATATTCTGAAACCTAAATCTAGAATCATAACATTTTTTATAAGATTGCAGGAATAAAGGAAATAGCTTCTTTAGTATCATTCCTCATTTTCTCAATAACTTCAGTCGTGTGATAGATCTGATGCTTTTTAACTTCTGGTCTCACATCCTAACCTTTGGACATAATAAATAATAAACTTACTGTAGCCGTGAAATTACTTTGCACACATTTCTGTTTGTTTTCTGACTTTGAAAATAAAGTTTATTAGTGGAAAGAAATTGGAAAAGGAGCTGTAAGTACAATCCGTAAAAATCTAATTTTTTAATTTTTCTATTTAGAAGCCACTGACCATAGAACAGAAGGATTCTACTCTTAATGAATATTTGTTCTTTTCTTCCTAAAGCACAACTTTCATTCAGTATATTTTCTCTGAAAATTCAGTAATACTTGCTAAGTTCATGCAATACAATAGCTCATGGTTCATGGTAAGATGCCTTTGATCTGCTGAGGTCAGCTTAAATAAAATTAGAAAATTACGTATTCCAAAATTAGAAAGTCCTGCCACAGAGGGGCTTAAATAAGGATTTGAAACGTTCTTCTCTTTAGCAGTAAGAGCTCAGCCTTACAAACAAACAAAAAAAGCCAGTAATAAAACAAAATTCCCCATAAGTCTCTCAACATAAGTCAATTAAGTTAAGAAGCAATGGGCTAACCTCCTAGAGGTATAAGATAATTTGCGACAAAAGAAGTAACTTCCAATAACACTTCTAAAACTCTGACAGGAGAAACTGTGTATATCTTGTGATTAGATCCACCAAAAATTCCTTTTAACAAGAGAAACTACTGATGATATTTTTGAATAATTCCTTTGTTATTGAGAAATAACAAAGCAAAACAAAACTATACAGGGAAAATAATTATTGTGTTTCCTATTAATAATCAAATTTTAAAATAAGAAGTCTATTATTAACAGCGTATTTATGAAAAACAAATCCCTGTACATTGACTTTAAAATTTTTATTGACTTTGCTAGTGAGTCATATTTTCTCTACCAATAGAACATGATCCCAAAGAACTACAGAGTTTGATATTTCACCCTACTTGCAAACTAACAAGTTGGCCTATCACAGTTTTATGTATAGAGGAAGAGGACACCAGGTTTCTGGGTCAGAGTCAAAGGACTTTGTTACTCACAGCAAGAGCAATGGCCAGAGTAACATGATTTTCTTACTCTTATTCCCTGAACACTAATCCCCTGTACAATCAAATGGGTTGAGACCACTGCTCAAATTCATTATCATACTGTAGCAAGAGCAATTCACCTAGTACATGAGTGTGATCACTTCCCTACTTAAAGCCTATCAATTTTTCCCCATTGTCAGGATTCCAAAGAAAAGCGTTTTAATAGTGCAACTCTGCATTTGGAAAACAAAAGTCCAAAGGGCCAGAAATGGACAAAGCTTTCAAAGCAGTGGAATCCCCACTGTGGGTCACAAACCATCATCCCTTGTTTGGATTACATGTTCAACAAGGAATGAATCTTCTGGGTATAATATGGCTACACATATAATTTATCTATAGTGATATAAGCATCCTCAATTGCCTGACAGTGGCATTAATCACTACAAATTAATAAAACTATTATTCTATGTTACAGATCAGTTTGTGAGTTTGCTTAATTTGTGTCTACTCTCTAAACATATTCTTGGTTCTAATAAAATCAAGCTTCATGGATGAGAACCAGGGCCAGGTGCAGTGGCTCACGCCTATAATCCTAGCACTCTGGGAGGCCGAAGCGGGTGGATTGTTTGAGCTCAGGAGATCGAGAACAGCCTAAGCAGGAGCGAGACCCCATCTCTACTAAAAAATAGGAAGAAATTACTTGAACAGCTAAAAATATATAGAGAAAATTAGCCGGGCATGGTGGGACATGCCTGTAGTCCCTTCCAGCTACCTGGGAGGCTGAGGCAGGAGGATCGCTTGAGACCAGGAGTGTGAGGTTGCTGTGAGCTAGGCTGATGCCACGGCACTCTAGCCCGGGCAACAGAGTGAGATGCTGTCTCAAAAAAAAAAAAAAAAAAAGATGAGAATCAGGACCTAAATTATGGTGAGTTCACTGAGGTAAATAAATGTCACTTATGGAGGGGTTCAGAGTAAAGAGAGTAAGAAAAAAGAAAAACAAGAGTAAGAAAAACATGAATGCATTTATTTAACCTTTTAAGTTACTGTAAAATTTTCTTCTGAACTACAGCAGACACCGTAACAATTCGGTCCCAGTCATGCCATTCCCCACTGAACAGACTGGAAGGCTCCAGTCTATTAGTAGACTACACACACATTAGTATGTGTACAATGTATACAAAATACCAGCTTCTCCCTAGAGGCTGAGCACTCCTCTGACCACTCTAGTAAATAACTACAGTCATACCCTCATTTTACTGCAATTCATTTTATTGCACTTTGCGGATACTGAGTATTTTACAAATTGAAAGTTTGTGGCAACCCTGCATTTAACAAGTCTATTGGTGCCTTTTTTCCAACAGCATATGCTGATGTCATGTCTCTAAGTCATGTTTTGCTCATTCTCACTGTATCTCAAATATTCAGTATTATTATATCTGTTATAGTGATCTGTGATCAATGATCTTTGATGTTAACATTGAAATTATTTTGGCGCATCACAAATAGTGCCCACATTAGACAGCAAACTTGATGTATAAATGTTGGGTGTGATCTGACTTCTCCACTGACTGGCCATTTCCCCTTCTCTCCCTCTCCTCGGGCCTCTCTATCCCCAAAGACACAGCAATGATAAATTAATTAGGTCAATTAATAACCCTAGCATGGCCTCTAAGTGTTCTAATGAAAGGAAGAATCGCATGTCTCTCACTTTAAAAGATAGAAATGATTAAGCTTAGTGAGGAAGGCAGGTCAAAAGCTGAGAGAGGCAGAAAGCTGGGCTTCTTGCAGCAAACAGATTGCCAAGTTGTGAATGCAAAGGAAGAGTTCTTGAAGGAAATGAAAAGTGTTGCTCTAGAGAACACATGAATGATAAGAAAGTGAAACAGCCTTATTGTTGATACGAAGAAAGTTTAGTAGTATGGATAGAAGATCAAACCAGTCACAACACTCCTTTAAGTCAAAACATAATCTAGAGAAAAGCCCCAACTGTCTTCAATCCTGTGAAGGCTGACAGAAGTAAGGAAGCTGCAAGAAAACAGTTTGAGGCTAGCAGAGGTTGGTTCATGAGGTTTAAAGAAAGAAGCCGTCTCCACAACATATTAATAAAAATGCAAGGTGATGGAGAAGCTGCAAGTTATCCAGAAGATCTCACTAAAATAATTGATGAAGGTGGCTACCCTAAACAACAGATTTTCAATGTAGACAAAAGATGTAGCCTTAAGATGACAGATGCCATCTAGCATTTTCATACCTAGAGAAGAGAAGTCAACGCCTGCTTCAAAGCTTCAAAGGACAGGCTGACTCTTGTTTGGGACAAATGAAGCTGGTAACTTTTAAGCTGAACCCAATACTCATCTATCATTCTGAAAATCCTGTGGCCTAAAACTTATAAATCTACTATGCCTGTGCTGTATAAATGGAAAAACAAAGCTTGAATTACTGAATATTTTAAGCCCACTGTTGAGACCTACTGTTCATAGAAAAAAGATTTCTTTCAAAATAAAGTACTGCTCACTGGCAATGCACCTGGTCACTCAAGAGCACTGATGACAATGTACTAGTAAAATTAACCATTTGTCATATTCCTGAGGCAATTTTCTAATGGTACAAAACTAATTTAAAGTATTTATCATCTTTGTATACCCTGTCTTCCCCAAATTGAATACATACCTCTTTTAGGTAGAAAGTTATAATTTAGCATCTCATTTGTTCTTTCTATGTAGGGTTTTGTTACAGTGACTTGAACTAAATAGGCCTCCAATAAATATACAGGGTTTTATTTTCCTTACTGACATAAAGATACCAGATTTTTTAAATGGGCAATAATGGGAGGTGGCTAACTTGTAGAAATATTAATTAGAAATTAGTTAAGTCCTATTTTAGTTCTTTTTTCTTTCTTTCTAGAGTACCTGTTATACAGTGTCATTGTAAAAGCCCTTAATTTCTACTGTGTACCTCCTCTTTTAATTAAATATAGTTAAGCTGTTTTTTCTTTAACTAGTGGGAAAATCGATCTAGTTAATGTGCTAGAACATGTTATCTCACTCACTGGAAAGGTAAATAAATCATTTTTCTTTGTTTCTTACTAAAAGTGAAAGAAAAATATACGAAACCAAAGAAGGTCCGTACCACTTCCCCCAGAAATCAAAGGTAAAGGCAATAAATTGAGCTACAAATAGATTATTTTTCTCTATGGTAAGGAAGACAGTTTCTTATCTTCAACACTATCTTTTATCTATAGATACACATAATATTAAAATACTTTTTTTCATTTTTTTTGTTTTTTCTTTTAGATTGCTAGGGCACGTGGATACTCCATCATATAAAGGCAAATATTAATTATGTTAATTGTGGAAGTAATAATAAATATACTGATAGATAGCATTTGGAGAAAGATTAAAAGTTTAAATTGATTAACTATTCTATAACACAGAGCACTTACTATATGCCAGACATAGTTTTATGTGCCCTTTTTACTTTCACAATAATCCTAGATAGTAGGTATTATTAGCATTATCCACATTTTATAAGTGAGGAAACAGATGGATAGAGAAACCCAGTAGCTCCCCCAAAGTCACAAAGCTGATAAAGGTTGCAGTTGGAACCTGTACAGACAACCTGGCTTGAGAGCCTGAATGAGTAACACTAAACATGCTGTCTCCCAATTATAATAATCAAGCCAGCAAGCTCTGCCTCTTTATCTCTCCATCTCACATGCTCATGCATATTCCTCTGCTTCTCAACACATCTGAATTAAATGTACAACAGTTCCTGAAAGTCTATACGTTGTGCTGAGCTACTGCAGAACTAAAGCCTGATTCCACGGAGCTTATAATCTAAGGGGAAATGTAATAACTAGACATCATTTAATATAAAGATAAAAATAGTAAATGCAGAAGATAAGCCAGAGTTTAGGAAGTATGAGATCTAGTAATAACAGTAGGGCAAAATCATGAGCAAGATGGACTTTGAGGGATCAGTAAGAATTCTTATGCCAGAGATCATAAAAATCTTTAAGTGGAGGGAGCAATGTGAGCAAAGACATAGAAACCCATAATTGCTGACATGCCAGAGAACAGACAAATAAGCCAATTTGACAGAAAAATAAGACATAAGTAAAGGAAAAGAGTGCTTAAATGGTAAAAAAATAATACCATGTCTCATACATTCAACCAACAAATACTGTCCATAATACATACATACAGTATTCAAAGGACTCATTCAGTAATCATTTGAAGAACTGTTTAAATATTATACTAAAAATGGAGTTAGCATAACTGAAAGCATTGAACACAGAGGATGGCATATAATAATTCTAATAAATATGTCTGTTTTCACTAATTTTTGGATAAAAAGTCATTGAGCGGCCTTGTAGTCAAGCAGGACAGATCCACATAGTAAACATACATTCTACAATATACATGTTTCTAAAATGTAATAGGAAAACAATGGAGCAATTAACATTGACCATGTGGAGGGGTGTATATGAGTGAGAAAAATCCAGAAAAAGGGACTTCAGAACTGGACTTGAAGAAAGCTGTCAAAATTCCGAGAGAGAAGAAAATAGAGAAGAGAGGTTCTATGGAGTAGAACTGTGGTAAATGATAATTTAAAAAGATCAATTTGTAGATAATAAAGTCATTATAAAATGAGAGCAGAGGATAGACATTATTCATCCATTGATTATTCACACAGTCTGTTAACAACTGTTAGTGCTCCACGTTACAGGAAACATGCCAGGCTTAAAAAAAAAAACAAACACACAAGTAAGACACAGTCTCTGCCTTCAAAGAATCTTTCTAACCTATTGGAAATCTGTCAATTGGGAAACAGGGAAGTGTCAGCAATTCATTGTAATCTAGGATGACAGACGTGAGCCCAGGTACATGGCAGCACAGAGTAGGGATATTCACTTTAGATTAGGATAGTCAAGGAAAGCTTCCAAAGTGGTAACTCCAGGTAGGGCATAGGTGACTGGCTATCCAAGCAGCGGGGTATATAGGGAAACAAAGATATTGAGGAGTGGAAAATGAGAAACATGAGTGATGAGTGTTCCTCATTACCTTAGGAAACATGAGTGTTGAGAAGTTTGTTTCTTTGGAGATGAGCTGAGTATACAAAATTAAGCAAGAAAAAACACTTCCTAAAGCTTGTCATTTTAATGGGGTTTTAAACTTTAACTCTGAATCCAATCTTACAGAAGAACTTCAAGCAAAAGATTGGAATGATTAGTTCTGCTTTTCAGAGAGCTACCTGGTCTCACTAAGAAGAACTGGACAGGCTGTTATTAAAGACAGGGAGACCAATCAGAAGGCTATTGCAGTAATCCAGGCAAGAGTTTTTAACCTCAACTTGAAGATGAGAACTTGAACTAAATTAAGTACGGGGAGAAGAGGATGCATAAGAAGATTCAAGAGTTAGAATCCCTAGTTTTTGTTGAATTATAATTTGTTTGAAAATTTATGTGTAAATCTCCTCAATGTCAAGAAGTACATAGCATGAGAAACCCAGGAGGTGCTACCTGTCTTGCTGAGAAAAATGACAGCCACTCAGAGTCCAATCACATTAATGTTCTTTTTGTAAAAAACAGCTAGTAATATATTTTTTGAGCTTCATGCTTAGTTTCTAGATTATAAAGCTATTCCAGAGTGTGGAAATTTAGTTTGCCATTGGTTTCATTTTGCAGAAAGTACTTAGATACATTTATTCAATTAATGTCATTTTTTTTTTGCCTACATATTTCTACTATATCCTGGCCAATGGACTAAGAAAGCAAATGCAGGATTAAACTGTTAAAATATTAAAATAATTTGCATAAACACTGAAAAAATGCAGAATCCCAATCAGTTAGCCATGGTACATGTTGTGTTATGGCTCCCTTTAGGCCTCGAGGGAGACAGAGTCTCTTGGTTGCTGGGGTTGGGTCCTGAGCAGAGAGGTGGTCCTGACATAACTTCAAAAAGGACAGTTCTATGGTTGGAATGGCCTCTCCAAAACTCATGTTGAATTTAATCGCCATTGTGACTGTATTAAGACAGTGAGACCTTTAAGAGGTGATCAGGTCCTGAAGACTCTGCCCTCATGAATGGATTAATAGTTCTATTTAATGCTGTTTTTAAGTTTAAAGGCACCAGTTAGATTAAATGAAAGCATTCTCACACGGCCTCAACGTGTAGCAGGATAAATGACAGGCATGCTGCCACAAGAGAACTAAGTTTTAGGAAAATACAAACTAGTATTTGAACTACCATAATGAAAATAAAATAATCCAAGTCTTTGAAAGAATTACACTATACATGTATGTGTTCGTTCATTTGATAAAATACTATGGAACTAAGAGGTGAAAACCCATGAAGAATATGGTTTCTCCAATTATCTAATAAAGGAAATCATGAATTTGGATGACTATAAAAATATGTATAAATTTCAGAAGTAGCTTGAAATTTGGCTGTTATCCACAAAATAAAAATGTTAAAGACAAATTAAGCAACTTTCTCAATTCAGTGAAAACAGGAGACAAAGGCAAAAGGATTTGGTAGGCAGGGAGAGTACTTAATCGGTATTTCAAGAACTCCCCATTTGATATAGAGTGATTTCACTCATGTAGCAGTTGAACAGAAATTTCAGTCCCTTGATGTCTGTGGTTATAAATAAAGGAAAATAAAGATGTCTCAAATGCATAATTCTCTGTGGCTTGAGGTGCCAGCAAAGTAAACTCCTCTCTTAAAAAACATGTGAACAATCTTTCCATTTTTCACTGACCTTATGACAAGTAAACAATTTTATAACCCACCAGAATTTTCAGTTTTCAAAAAGAAATACCACAAACAATTTGTCCTATATATATTTTTTAAAACTTTCAGAGAAGGTTTATTTTGAAGGTTACCAACTGTTTGCACTGGGCTTACAGCGTTAATAGACAAACTGTAACTGCAAGAAACCCCCTCAGTTCTTATGTCCTGAACTTAGCAAGACCTTCTGTTTCCTACAAATATTTAATTAGTATACTCTTGACTATTATTCTAATACAGATGAGAATAAACCTTTTTTTATAATTCTACCATAGTTGTGAATGAATATAGGAATATTACAAATAGCTAAATTTCTAGAACACAAAATGTCCATGTTAATGGTAATAATGGTATTTTCTCCTTTAATGCCTAGAAATAATTCAGAATACATTTTAGTATAAGATGTGGGAAATAGGATTCAATATTTTTAAAGCCAAAAATTATGTATTTAATAAAATGCACATTACTCTATGTAATTATATCCCAATCTTGGTGGTAGCTCTAGATAAAAATAGCACTTTGTAAACAAGAAAAGAAAAATCAATATTACAGTTCACCATTATCAAAGCATTAAAACGTAAAGTGTATACCGATATTTTATATGTCTAATTTCATCAGTTAGGGGATAAATATAGACCTTTAATATAGGATTAAACAATAATCCATGTGTAGGCAATCACTTTTTCTCCTTACTATTCAGCCAGGGTTTTGCCTATATTCTAGACCTTCTTGAGGATGCACTCTCATTAAAAGGGACCCTCAAAAGGTTACTGAGGAAACCACTTGTCTCCTGATGCTCAGTTCTTCATCATCTTACTGAGACATTGGGCAAAAGTTTTGCAAGTTTTATATAAGTTATGCCGACTTTAGACATTCAATTTCTATTATCTATTTACTGAGTTCACCAGAATTTGTAGCTGAATAGGAAGTATCTAATGGAAAACAATTTTATCCAGCTACTTTGTGCTATATTTCAACTTTGGGATAATATTATCCTCTATATCATATTCACATGTGTATACCCTCTGTGTAATAAAACAAAGAAAGGATAGATCAGGGTTCTAGGGTCTTCTCTTTCCTCAATTTCAAATCTTAACTAAGCTTAACACACCACCTTCTCTAGGAGACAGTCCCTGATTACTCCAATTCTGAAGCAACTGTTCTCTCTAAATTATCAGAGCAATTTATTTATGCCATTTTTAAAGAATCTATTCCCTTCTCCCTTTTATATTGTATATATGTCTTAGGTGTATAATCACAAGAAGTTATGACCTTCTCATACAGAGACACTACCTTATATATTTCTGCTACTCAGAGCAAACTAACTCAATGAATGCTCAATAAATAAATAACACTGTATAATCTGATATTACTTTGTAGTAATTAAAAAATTATTTCATTATTCAGACATACTTTTGGTGGTGTCACCAAAATCTACCAATCGAAACACTTATCAAAAATATTCAAATACATTTTCAAAATATTCAAGTAAAATCTATTCTGTACCACATGCAACTAGAGGCAGGACTAGGTAACCATTGAAAGATAGATTCAAACCATAAAAATGACTTTTACTTACTTGTCTCCAAAAAACTTTCTCCAGAATTCAGCAGCATCTGCTTTTGTGATACGAAAGTTATCTCCCTGGAATTGACCATTGGGAAAGATTGCTTTGATTTCTGCCAGCATGTGACTGAAGATAAGGGACAGTTTTGTGAGATTTCGTCTGTAGGCACAAAGGAGGAAAAAATGAAGAGAAAAATAAATATCAATATGCACACAGTTTTAATGGGAATACATATTAAGACAAATAATATTAGGTATGTATCAATGTAGGTCTTGGTGTTTGATCATGAACCTCAACTTAATGATGCCCCTAAAAACAATGTTCATAAAAATAATGTACATTTAAATTCCTAACAAGCTTTCACTTTATTATTCATTGATGTATTCATTTAACATAAACAAGAACAAGATCAATTACAATATCATTGAGATTACAGTTTAATGGGACAGATGGACACCTGAAAATATCATAGTCAAATATAAATCCTAAACACAAAAGACAGAGTGACTATTTCTACCTGGAGAAGTAAGGGAAGATTTGCCATTAGAGGAGAATCTAGGTAGGCAAGTCACTGTTTGATAGATAAATGACCTTAGTAGTGGAGAGAAAGAAAGGCAGGGAGGAAAGGGAAGAAAAAGGTATTCTAGACAATAGAAACAGCAATGTACAAGTTTGTAGGCAAGAAATGGAACTAAGTATTTGTATAATAATTATGTTTGGCATGGCTAGAGCGGAACAGACAGTAGCAGGAGGAAAGGACATTAGACAGGGTGACAAAGTGTGGGTGGGATATGACATAAAGAGGCACCTGAATCAATGTGCAAAGTTTTTGTCAAATATATTTGCCACTCCTACCTAAAAATCAGATTTTCCAATAATAGGTTCTAGATATGTGTATATTGTAGAAGCTCCTTGGGCAATTCTAATATGTTCTTCTCATTAAGAGGCACTGCTATAAGGAATGGGGAGTCAAATGGTTTCAAAAGACTAAGGGCTTGATGAAATATCTGCTTTAGGAGGAAACAATTGTAGAAGTATGAAAAAAATGGTTAAGAATGGAGATGCAGGTATCACCACTATTCTAATTTCTATGTTAAGTTCTGGGGATTCTGATATGATTTAAAACATGTTTCATACTTCGAAATAATACTATCAATCACCTATAATCCTTCCTACCATTTCTTAAGTTTGCCACATTATGTTGTGAATCAGTCCAAAACTGCTCGTGTTACATAGCATAGAAGCAACTGAAACACAAAATATTAAAGAATTTTTCAGTTTTAAGCTGACCATGTTTTTTTATATTCCTGTTTACTTAGAATGACCAGAACTCAATAGATGCCTACCGTATGTATTTCCATTTTGAAGCCTCAGTTATTATGTGTGTGTCTGTTGGGAGGTGGGGTGGAGGCACCTGCCTCAGAGCTCAAAGATAATATAGAGGAAAATTAACACAGAGAAAGCTATCAAATTTACAACATATAAAACCATATAATGTAGCAATGGGCCTTTGTCATTGAAAGCTGTAGGACTCTGTCCCATATTTACTCACGTATCTATGTTTAGTGACTCTCAAATAACAATCAAAAAGCCATGTTTGTTACCAAAGAGATCATGTATTCTGCACCTGTCAATAAAGTCAACAGGCATCATTCTTTCTAAAATATTTCAAAAGAAACATATAATTTCCCATGTAAGATGAACTTAGAATAAGTATATTCATGATAAAAAGTGGGAAAAATAGTAATGAGGAGAAAATAATAAAGTATGAAGTATTCTATAATATCAATAAGTTTATCTCCATTACAAAGTGAGTCACTTATTTCCATAACCTATGTTATCCATGATAACATTTAAAAAAATGGAAGTCAGAACTTAGTTCTTATTTTAGTGCTTAATCTGCAACAATAAACAATCTGAAAATTTATTATGGTTATACATAAACATTCTATCATTTTCTTAAATTCAGCCACATTTTTGCACACCTCAACATAATCCATGTGTAAAATTTCTATTAATTAATTGAATCTTTGATATTGACCTGCTTTTCTCATCTATGTGAACACTTTCTCATTTAGATGATGGTAGATATGAAATATTCAGTCTTAAAAAATGAAAAATGAACTGTTATACCATATGAAAGGAAAGTCTTGTGGCCAATACAAACTACAACTAACTTTTAAGATTTGAGTTTTAAGGAAAACATAGTCATTTTAGGAAATCTGCAATAAATTTATTTATATAATTGAGCTAAAGGTTTTATTTTCCACCAAACTTACAATTGATACACACAGAAGAATAAAGAAAAATCAAGATGGCTATAATTAGGGTAAACCAACTGTTCCTTATTTTCTGAATTGGCTGCACTCCATCCCCTTGTTTCTTTGGTTTTTTTTCTTTTTTTTTTTCATATTCAAATGTTTTTCATTTTTACTTGTTAGATCTAAAGGCTGAAGCACAATGCCAATGATTATCCATCTTGGACATCTGATCCACTGGCTATGTAGACACTAACCTTTAAAACAGAAATAGCAACATATAATTTATAGTCTAGAGCTGTAATAGCCAATAGTACTTATATAACTAATCACTTTTTGATCATAAAATGTGTATACAGTTCCATTTTCTTGCTCCTGCAAGTTGATCACATTTTTACTTGATTTTTTGCATAAACTAAGGCAATGAAAAAATATATTTTGCCTTTAGTATTGAAAGAAACTCAAACTCATATTAAGAATATTTGAATGCATCAGTTTTGTGTTACCTTATTTTTCACATATACCAGAATGTGTGTGTATATATGTATTTATTTTATATTAATATTTATATAGTCAAAAACCACATATATGTAAATGATCATTTTGGACACTCATTATTTAAAAGATTGATTTACAGAGGCTGCAATCTACACCAAGGTATGACAGCTAATTCTGCTATTTGACATCATTTAAATATATTACCATACCATACAGAATTTTTTTATACGATTCTGTAATTTCTTTTTGTTTACCATTTTTTCTATGCAATAGGTGCTTTAATTCCCCACTGTACTCTGTACCCTTAGATATCTATTTTTTTTGAAGAAAATTTTAACTTTATTGAATATAAGAATAAGAAATAGATGGACTTTCAAATTAATTACTTTTTGCTTTATGGTTATTATTTTTGTAAGCTATCTGATCTATGGCAAGACTTACTAATCGGTACTATACAAATATGTTTACGCTTGTCAAGTTTAGATTTAGTTTCTATTCTATATTCATAAACAAATATATTTAAATCTAGATAGAAATATTTGTGATTAGATTATTAGTGCATGGTATATGCATTGCTTGAGCTGGTAATAAGGGATTAGCCACTCTACAGCAACCTTCGGTTATAGGTACAGATTTGTATTTTATGCAAAAATTCAGGTTTTACTCTTACTTATGCTTACATTGGTGGGAGCTGACGTCAGTAACTTAAAGGCAAGCAAACACTTTTGTTTTCTACCTCTTAGCTTAACAAAAATACACACAATGTAACATTTTCATCAGGCAAGACTTGCTTTTTACATTTCACACATGAATGCAATATAACCCTTTCTTGAACAAAATGACCAGGGTACTAATGAAACCATCTTTGCAGGAGATGTTTCATAAGCATATTTTATTTAAATAAATCCTCCAGTAGGAAATGGAAATTCATTGCCTTTACTTAGGAGAAGGCTGTGTAAATAGTCAAATCTGTCAAATTTATATGTGCAGCTCACCAACATTCCCTTACTGGAAACATCAGTTATTTCTACATCACAGTTCCTAAAAGGACTTTAAAGTCTCAAAATTCTGTGTCTCCTTTGGCTTGCTTCTCTCCTGATTCCACCCAGGCTTTATTAATGGTTCGCTTCATATCATCGTCTCCATCTTCATAAATTTCCTTTAGAACATTCATCAATCCCTCACAAGGATCTCTTTCGGTGTCATAGGAGGGCTTTTCTTTTTCTTTGCATTCCTTTTCAACCTGAGTTAGGTAGTCCCATCGTGTGTTTTCTGCTTTTTTTCTACATAAGATGAGAACTGTATCAGTCTTGACTTTTTTTGAACTGCTTTCCACAGAGACGGGTTTCAAGAGATTGTTCACAATCATGGAGTAACTTTTCCCATTCAGATTCTTTACCAAAAGATCAAATGATCTCTCCGTGAAATGCACCTGCACGTTTTCAGTGGGAACTTGGTGAACTCCAGTTAAGGTAATGTAGATTTTCACGAACTTATCTGACTGATCCCATCCATAATTACTGATTTTCACCGTACAGCCCCTTGTGATGGGAGCAACCACAGCAGCTGGCTTTCCATTGTCAAAATGTGCTGCTTTCCTCTGTGATTTCTGTTGCATCTTGTTCTTGATTTCTGTTTCAATCTTGGATTTCTCAGCTGTAAGGGCATCATGTACTCTTTCCCTAGTGGCTTTTTCAAGCAACACCTTTACCACTTCTAGATCTTTCTGCAGCTCTTCCAGAGCTGAAGCCATGGTCGGGCTGGGTCAGGCCGAAGGTCCAAGCCGCAGCCACGCAGAAGAGGGAACAGGAAATGCCGCACCGCGCGCTCACCCCGAGGGCAGACCCCACGGCCAGAGTCGCAACGTCCGCAGCCTGTGCGCACACCCGGCTCGTGCGCGGTCACCGCCCGCCCTCCGCACGCGGCTCTAGGACCTTCGCGAGGCTGCTGCGGCCGCCGCCACCGCCCACCGGAAGTCCCCAGTATCTATTTTTTTAAATAGCCTCCAATTTGGGGGAAAAAAATCCAAGAATACAATCATCTGTAATCATCTAGACATAGGAAAAAGACAAGCAAAAATCATACATCTTTGTAGATGGAATGGTTTTTCTTTTATGTAATTTTTCCATACTTAGTCAATTTTCCTTATGCTCACCTGATGTCTCATAGTCATAAGACCAAAAATAATGACTGCTTAATAAAGAATGTGATGCTTACTTAGAGAATATGTTCCTATCACTAAAAGTCAAACAAACCACAAATAAATAAATGTTAGTTCACAAAGAAAAGACTCAATGATCTTATAATTTTAATTAATTTTACATGGAATTTTTCAACACTGATTCTTTCACTTTTAGGAGCTACTTATAACCACATATCTTCCACTAACCACTATAATGTGAGTCATTTATTAATCCGTTTTGCATAGAATTTTGTTTAGAATAGTCTCAGAAGAAAAGTATTTTGAAATACCAGGTAATCAAAATTAGGTACCAATATTGGACAAACTACTAAAGATGTTAATATTAGAGGAGTCTTAAATAAGAGAGGAGGTAGGAGTAAAAACAAAGTGGAGGGCATGGAAAAGGAATGCTAGCTACATTTAAAAAAAGAGAAAAACAGAAAGAAAGAGAAATGTGAAATGCATCCACAATGTCAAGAATATCATCTAAACAACAAAATATCTCTTTTATCCTGGATTTGGTCATCTATATTGCATTTCTTTAAAACGGTATGAATCAATTTCTCTAAAAGTCAAGTCACATATTTGGGATTAAACTAGAGGGTGGAGTTTAACTAGAGTGAACTAGCATGATGACTCTGTGGAATGATGGAGCTTCACTGTTTATGAACAAGTCTTAGTAGTTTAAGAAGGTACAGCCAACATCATAAGCGCATGGAAATACATAAGGTTTGATGTCAGATATCACAGTGCTACTAATGAATTGATCATATATTATGAAACCAAATAACAGGAAGAGATTATTATAACACAATGTGGTAGGAGAAATGTACCTTAATTATAGTCATTTTTTCTTGAATCAAATTCAAAAAAATAGAAAAATATCAAGGTTTAATTAGTAACCTCCACTGCATGTGGGAGACACACAAAGAACATAATCTAATTAGATTTCATGAAGTTCCTGCATTTTCTCCATTCAGAAACAGCTGTGCCATAAATCAAGGAGGAAATAAAAAGCTTTACATGCTGAATTAGTAAAAAACTTTAAATGACACTTTATTTTTCAGTGAGATCCAAAGTCTGTGAGAATGTTCTGCTTTTCGTAGAAGAAATGGTTTATCCAAAAACTATTAATAATCCAATCCTCAGAGATGATTTTTATCCAAAAACTATGAATAATCCAATTCTCACACTTAAAACCTAGAAGGTGCTCTTCTTAATCTTTACAAGGTGAAACAAATTCAACATAAAAAGAAAGGCAGTACATGAAAGAATATAAACAGCAGCACTTAAAATGAGAATCATGTCCAGTTAGAGAGCAATTTTCACTATGTTTCTGACGTAGTACCCTCCAAAATGGGATTACAGAGTTACTTCACACTGTTCATGACCTTGGGAACACTGTGATTCCTCAGTAAGTGAGCAAAATAGGCTGATGTAAGCCTTGCCTTTCATTTTCCCCTCATGGGAATAGAGACTATTATTAAGATTGGTTCTGAAAGTCTTAAAACTAGATCCTTACACGTCCCCCACTACCCGAATGCTTTAAAATTTTCGATATCCCTAAGAGGAGTACAAAGCAGACATTAAAAGTCCAAATAACAGTAGAGACTCAGAGTTTACCCAAAATCATAAAAGAAGTCAGGAGTGTGCCCAAAACAATCTAACCTGAAACACAGGTGGAAGGACAATTTTTCAAAGTACTCCATTTTATTTCCTGAATACTGAACTGCTGGCTTAAAAAAGAAATTTAGTAAATTAAGCCAGTCCAAAAATCAGCACTGAAATAAGTAATCAAAGGAAGGCCTTAACATTTCCTTTACTAAAGAACACATCATGTATCACTAGCATGGCTAGGGAGCCAAGCCCAAAATTTTGGCTAGGAGAGATGCACCTTGTGCATACTTTGATCTCTCTGCAGTATTCCCATGAACATGTTATCTAAAATATTCAGTTAAAAGCAAGAGGCTATCCCTCAAAATAAGAATGCTATTTACAGGGCAAATATATTTACCTTCTAAAATAAATAGTTCTAAAGGACAATTCACAAATGCCTTAATTAAACATAACTGAAGCATAAAATAACATGCTTATCATGTTCAAATGCAGTATCCCTTGAGAAGTTCCCATGAGATATTCCTGCTTAATTTTTCAGTATCCTATATTAAAGGGTCTGGAGTTTGATAGCACTGAGTTCATATCCTTACCCTGCTGATAAGTCTAGAACAAGTTATTTAACCTCTCTAAATCAGTTTCCTCCTCTCTAAAAATTTTAAATAAAAATATGTGTCATTGAGATGTTGAAAGAAGTAAGTAAGACATGTAGCTAAGAGTCTAACACATCGAGTTTTAAAAATCTTCCATAGGCTGGGGGCGGTGGCTCACGCCTGTAATCCTAGCTCTCTGGGAGGCCGAGGCGGGCGGATTGTTTGAGCTCAGGAGTTCGAAACCAGCCTGAGCAAGAGCGAGACCCCGTCTCTACTAAAAATAGAAAGAAATTAATCAAACAACTAAAAATATATAGAAAAAATTAGCCGGGCATGGTGGCGCATGCCTGTAGTCCCAGATACTTGGAGGCTGAGGCAGAAGGATTGTTTGAGCCCAGGAGTTTGAGGTTACTGTGAGCTAGGCTGACGCCACGGCACTCACTCTAGCCCGGGCAAAAGAGTGAGACTCTGTCTCAAAAAAAAAAAAAAAAATCTTCCATAAATAAGTTATTGGTTATTATTATTAATTCTACTTACCACTTTTGTTTAAAATTATAAACATTTATTATAGTTGTCTTTCTTCTTTTTCTCATATAACGCTATCACCCATTAAACTAATGGCAATCTTAATAAGGTAAGAATTGATCATTCCTCATCTTATTAAAATCATCAGTCACCATGGTAGCCTCTCATAATTCCATAAATAGCAAACAATGAACAAGTATTTGATATAACTACTCAGTTATTGTTCTGCAAATCTTCACTAAGTACCTGCTATATGCCAGGTCTGGTCTAGGTACTGAAGACACACAAAAATGAAGATGACAGAACATTACTCTTAACGAATTTAAGGGCCTTAGAGTTTTCCAAAGGTAAAGAACAATATAGTGGGGATAAAGCTAAGATAGATGCAGAACAAAGGTGACAATCAGAAAGGGAGAGAGGGAGATGGAGAGAGAAAGAGAAAAAGAGAGAGAGAGAGAGAAGTTTAAGAATTCTGGGGAGGCCGGGCGCGGTGGCTCAAGCCTGTAATCCTAGCACTCTGGGAGGCCGAGGTGGGCGGATC
>CAUYSK010021848.1:0-67297 GCA_963575035.1 Avahi laniger
ACTCTGGGAGGCCGAGGTGGGCGGATCGTTCTGAGCTCAGGAGTTCGAGACCAGCCTGAGCAAGAGCGAGACCCCATCTCTACCAAAAAATAGAAAGAAATTAATTGGACAGCTAAAAATATATCTAGAAAAAAAAAAAAAATATTAGCCGGGCATGGTGGATCATGCCTGTAGTCCCAGCTACTTGGGAGGCTGAGACAGTAGGATTGCCTGAGCCCAGGGGTTTGAGGTTGCTGTGAGCTAGGCTAACGTCACGGCACTCGCCCCAGGCAAGAGAGTGAGACTCTGTCTCAAAAAAAAAAAAAAAGCCACCAAATGTATTGTTTAGAAAAATGTGTTTTAATTATACCAACAGCTTCAGTTTCCTCCCATACATAATGGAAATAATAGCTACCATCAGTGTTTTGGGAGAGTTACATAAATTATCACCAAGCGCTTGAAATGTCTGTAGAACTCAAATGCATACATTCTTTTAGGGATCAAATAGTTATTATGTGCTTACCATACTGAATGTCCCATCCCCTGCTAACTGATGGCATTCAGTAAGATGAACCATAGCTATAATAAAGCTATAATAATCATAACTATCATTTATTGAATACTGAATGTGTACCAGGAATTATGCTAAGTACTTCACATATATTTTCTTTCTTATTCTTCAAAACAATGTAATGAAAAGATATTATTGCCTTAATTTTAAAGATGAGAACTTTGCTATGTAGATAGTTGAAGTAGCTTTCCAGGTTACTAATTGTCGGAACCAGGATTCCAGCCTCTCCAGCCGCAAAATCTATTCTTCCACGTCTATATTAACCCTGCCTATTGTCTTTCTCATTTACATAGCTCTGAGTGGGCAGCGATTCCTGGTCTTGAGATGGGGAATTCCGTGGGTGGAGCTGGCCTGGGGGAGACTAGATCACTTCACCCCACAATGAGGATACGGGGCTGGTGAGGTGCCCACGCGGCACTGTCCTTCCATTAGTTTAATAAGTGAGTTTCCCAGAACTCAAATCAGAGAGCTGAAAGCAGAAATTTCAATAGTAAATCCCTTTTACTTTCATAAAATAATTAATACACAGGAATGGGAAAAACACATCACTGCTAATAGAAGAGCCCTCAAGTTTTAAAGTTAGTCTCCAACTGAGAGCTCTGTGAATTTAGAGGGTGATTACTCCAAACAGAGCAAATAATGGCTGCTGTGCTATCTATTTTTATTGCATCCTAATTTAAAATCACCATCTAGAGAGCACAATTAAAATATTTTAAACCCAAGTCATCTGTTTCCTTTTCCCTGGATTTTTGGGTGATTCTTTTGACAACTCTGGGCCCCACTGACTTAGACTTGTGGTTTTGGAGCTATTATTGGGGAACCTCAAACCAGATGTTTCACGTGGGAAGTAGCCGCTGGGGTGAGGCATGGTGGCATTTACATGCAGAGGCAGAAACTCTGAATCAGCAAAAATTTCCCAGTCATATTTTCACGTTCAGATATAAAACACAGAGTGGTGGAGGGAGAGCGGGTCCACCAATCCGGAAACCCGACGTCTAGGGCCAGCTCTGGTGCCTTGGCGTTGCTGTGTGGCTTTGAACCGGCCAGTTCCTTCCTCTGTCTCAGGCTCTGTGTCTTTCATTTCAAAGCTTTCCACCAGTTGTCAGTTCTTTGATTTTCTTTTCAATTCTAAATTTCCTGATTCCAACTTTATGTCCCATTTGCCCCCTTCTAGAACATTCTTGCATCCTCTTAAGTCTGCTAACACATTTCTTGAATTCTCCAGTTCATAGATTTGAATATATTAGTCTTCTCATCAGCAATGCCTTCCCCTGACTGCCTGAGGCCACATGTTTTTCCAGGCCTGATCACTATTTCCCTCCGGGAGAGACCTAGTGTGACTTATGGTCATGTTCTCACTCACCTTTCTGAATTTTGATTCTCTAAGAAATTTGAATTCACTAAATGTTAGACTTATGCAAGGTCCTCAGAAACCCTCCAATTTTACACAGGGAGTTAACTGAGGACTTCATAGACTTCACAGATAATAAAGATAATAGAGAATTCACAGTTTTTTCAATTGTGTTGAATATTTTTAGACCTTCACAGAAAACATCAAGACTTGACTTTTCTCTCTTTCCCAGCATTACCCCTTTACCATCAGAGTTCATGGTAACCCTGAAAAACTGAAGTGCTAAAGCCCATTCCCTCACCTCCACACAGATCCTCGCAGGGAGGTGGCGCAAAGAGGCTGTGCTGAAAACCCAAGCTCGTCCGGGCCATTCATTCACGGTGTGACCTTGGAAAATCAATTCTCTTGTAGGGAGGGATGTGCCCCGGCTTCCTCATTCCTACTCCCTTGTTCAACTTTGAAGTGTGAAACCGCTGGCGAAGGTTTATGCAAGCTCTGTGTAAAGTGCAAAGAGCTATACAGATGCAAGGTACTTTTGAATTTCAGCATGTCTGGATGCCCCACGTAATGTGGCAGCTGTGTCTGTGTGTAACAGCTTTGTTGAGATGCAGTTCACATGCCATAGAGCTCTTCTGTTTAAAGGAGTGGGATGTGCACTCTGCCAAATACACGAGGCGCTAAGTCATCGTCTTTGCTTTCTATTGGCTCTATTGGTTTAACTGAAGCTCAGAGAAGCCAAGGCCCTGCCGGGCGATGTTGCTATGCAAGGCCCGGGCTCCCCTGGCTTTCGGTATGAGTCGTCCTGACCTCCTCTTGCCTGTAGAGCCAGTGGAGGGGCAGGAAGGGGAAGGGTGGAGGGGAGCTCCCACCCTTTCCTGCACAGCAGCAGAGACCTCCAACCTGCACCAGCAACCAGACCAGCAAACAAAAGAGCAGGGGCTTCATGCGCTTTGTGTTCCTTACCTCCCGATCCCCTGCTTGAGACTATCTTTCCTCTTCTTAAATTGTCCTTCTTTCTATTTTTTTTAAATTTTTATTTTAATGAGTCAAAATTGCCTGATTGCTTGCAAAGGTACATTACTAATACAAAAATACTACCACGAAAGAAAGCCGCATCAATAAATATCGGCATCCTATTCAGCTTTAGATAATAATTGGTAAAATTGTCCATTTTCACTAATTTAACATATTATCTCTGACATGAAGTACCTTTTCTCTCTACTGAGACGAAAAAGGACTCCAATTCATCTTGACAGTGCATGAGCCATTTTCATTTGGACACGGCATTATCTTGAAAAAAAATAAATAAATGACCTTGTTTATCACATTTAAAGTGGCTCCAGACCAAAAAATAAGAGAGCTGCCAACCGACGAATCATTCATGGGCTGGTGACAGGGAGGCTGAGAAGGGCCACTTCCCAGGGGAGGAAGGAGACAGGCACCGCTGGGGCAGAGGACAGGGACAGCAGACAGGGGACAGGACCTGGGCTGGGAGCTGGAGCTAAACTTCTAGACTTCTTGTTCCTCTAACTCTCTCTTGTTTGGACTCTTCGGACTCATCTCAGGGTCTCAGTTTCTCCACCTAAACATCAGAAGAGAGCTAAGTGCCCCTCGGGCTGTGGGAGCAATTCTAGAACTCTAAGCCCCAGCCTAAAAAGAAGAATGAGTCGCGCTGTAGACACGAAGAGTCTGGCAGGTCCAGACTTCTCTCATTCCTTCCTTCACCTGGTTTTAGACATTCAAGGAAATTTCCTGAGTTTTCTGCATATAATGAAGAAAGAAGCAAAGCTTGCCACCAAGCTTGACGGACTCTCCCTTCAGTGCCCCCTGCCTCTCTCCTTCCCATCCCGACGCCCTCCCGTTTTATTTGGCATGAGCGGAGTTCTGCGTCTACCCCAGAAACACATAATGCAAGCTTGCTGTGTGATATAAAGCTGACTCATGCTGTCTGACCTTGAGCCGCAAGTGGGGAAGGAAAAAAAATAGGTTTGCAGTGAAGAAGGCATTTTGGTATTGATCATTTCATCAGATCCTCGTGGTGACTTTACGAGGTTACCTCATGAATGAGAAAATGGAGGCTCAGAGACACTGGGCGACCGAGTGAGCGTTGGCGGCAACATGGGGGTGGAGCCAGGTGCCTCGGCTCCTGAGGCCTGGCTTTTGTCCAAAACATCCTCCTTCCTTTGGAAGATCAGAAAAGCAGCTGAAAGGCAGAGCAGGTGGTAGATAGAGAAAGAAGGTTCACCCAGAAGGTTCCTCTCAGAAACAATGCTTGTCCCCTAGTCACGCAGGTAGCTACAGACCCTGGCACAGAGCCTGGAGAAAGGGAGCGTCGTAGCTGTCGAGCAGACGCCGCGTGCCTGGCGGTAGGGGCAGGGAAGGCCTTTCCACTCTGAGGGGAAATTTTGAGTGGAAAATGGACACTCCAAGCACGAAAAGTGATCCCGTGTGGCTGGACAGTTGGGATTATGGATTATGAAGGGGAAACGAGAAAAGAAAAGCCAGATTGTATTTGTAGAGGAACGTAAGTGTCTAAATGAGAAATTCTCTAGACAATGAAGACCCTAAATCAAGTTGTTTTGAGTGAAGTATTGACCCTCTTATGTGAGCAAATAAAAGACTGATTACAATAACCAGGCATGTAAGCGGACGTGTAGGCAAGTGTGAGCTGGGGATCTCTAAAATCTTGCCCCACTGGGGTACACCTTTGTTGACTCTCGTAAGGTTCCCTGTTTGCTGTCTCATTTTTGAGACTATCTCTGGGAGCCCCTTTCTCCGGGCCCCTTTTGTGTCCCTTCTCTAGTGCATTTGCTTACGCACAGGGTGACCAATTCAACTTGGTTTGCTGGGATGTTCCTGGCTTTAGCACTTAAGTCATGTTCCTCAGAAAACATTTACTGTGTCTGTGTTGACACCTCCCAAATCCCTGGTTCCAGCCTAGTTTTCCCTCCTGAAATCTATAACCATATACCCAACAATGTTAGGGAACTTCAGTTGGGTGACTCAGTTAATTAAAACGTGACGTGTCTCGTCTTGATCTCATAATTTTCCTGCATGCAAAACAGCTGCTCGGCTGTCGTCCCAGCACAGTCCACCCCACTGCTCAAGCTGGAGTCCCGAGAGCATCACGGACCCTTCTCCCTGACCAATTCTGCTCCCGTCCAATCAGCTCTTGAGGACCTCTCACAGCCGCTACCTCAGACCAAGCTACTGCCACGCCTTCCCTAAATTTTTATAACAGAGCTCTAATTTGGTCTCTTGCTCCTCTGACAAATATCTTTTACCACACCAGATTAATGATAGAAAAATGCACATTTGATCTTCTAACTATGCTGTTTAGAAATCTTCAGCGATTTGTATCCAACTCACAAGGTCTACCCCATCTAAACAGCGCCTGCCTTTCCAGATCACCCCTCGATATTCTCCTGCTCTCTTGTATGTGGGAGTGTGAAGGGGAGAGGCAGGGGCAGAGCCTTTTCTCTTCCCTGCACTCGAAATGTGAACTCTTAGTGGAAAATAATTTTCCTTCTTTCTCCTGGGGAAGTAAGTTTTAAGATATTCTGAAAGCCCCCATTTTCCCCAAAAGAGAGGTTTTATTAATCTGACTGGTGAAAACTCAAATTTATTAAACTATGCTTTACTAGTGGGCAGGGTCTCTGTGTTAAAAGTAGTTCTCACCTGGTGTCTCACTTCTGAGCCCTCTGCAGGCCTGCATGCTCTCCACTGCTGTATTGTAAATCCTTCATTTGCATCTACGCGCTCTCTCTCTCTCTCTCTCTCTCTCTCTCTCTCTCTCTCTCTTTCTTGCTTTCCCACTCTTTCTTCCAAGATCTCAGACATCTCAAAGTATACAGATCGAAATTCTAGATTCAAGGACAGGAGGTCCCAATTGAACCTCTAGTCTAAACCACAATATTTTTTTTTTATTTTTCTCCCATATTTTTATTCTGAAAGTTTTCAAAAATCCAGAAAAGTTGAAAGACTAGAATGATGAGCAGTCATAAACTGACTACCTACATTTAACTCTTATCAACATTCTTCTTTATCTAACTATATTCATTACAGAACCACTGAAAGTGAGATGCAGGTATGAGGATACTCCACCCCGAAGTACTTCCTCCAGCATCATTTAAGAGCAAGGACGTTCTCCTTCACAACTTTAATGCCATTGTCACACATAAGAAAACTGACAATAAAACCCTAATATCTAATATTCAGTTCAAATCCAGATGTTCATAATTTTCCCAAACATGCCCTTTATAGTTATTTTTTAAAAATCAGAATCAAATTAAGATTTACACATTGTATATGACAATGTTTTTGAAGCTCACATTAATTGGGCATTTACTATGTCCCAGGATACACAGACCATCCTATTTAATTTCACAGGAAAATTTGAGATGGTTTCTGTTGTTATATAAAATGGTGATAAAGTACTTACCCTAGAAATACTCATGTATTTTAGTTATTCACCATTGCATTCGCAGAATCTAATGCGGAGCCTTGTACATCCTAGGCACTAATATGTAGCCACAATTTCTAAGCCAGGCTATACCAAGGCTGTACTGTTTTTTTGTTTGTTTGTTTGTTTGTTTTGGTGCAAGTGATTGATACGTTGAAGTATCAAATGCTCACCTAGTTACTGAAGAAACTTTACTACCCAAGTTGGCAATAGCTCTGTTTATTCAGACCACAACTCAGACCTCGGGGGTAGGGCTTGGCTTAAATGTGATCGTCTCAATTATCCCTTTCTCGAACGCCACCATTAGATCCCCTTCCAATATTCTTCTATAACAATCTTTTCTCCTTTTGTAACAGATGTCGCAATTATGACTCCTTGTTGAGACTCTCTTCCTCTCTAGAGTACAAGCTCCATGAGGGCAACGATCGTGAGAGCTTCATTTGTTTCCGTAGCCTCAACCCAGGCACGGAGGTTAGCACTTACCAGTACTCAGCAAATATTTATGCAAGTGATGCAGAAAACCTTCATCCCATCTTTCTCAGTTTTGTTGAAGGATCAATTGAGGATCCAAAGAGAATAAGAATGTGACAGGTATTTGCAAGTCTAATAAGCTATGTGCGTATGAGTGAGTATTATTACTCACTGAAACTTAACTTTTGAATGCTGCTTGTGTACTGGTGCCTGCCCCCACCACGCTTCTTCTGTGGGGCAGAACTTGTTTCTCTTTTACGAAACCTTTATCTCGGAGCTTGGATCTCAGATCTTGAAGGTCCTGTGACACTTCAGAATTAACTCAGATTTGGGTTGTTCTTAAACAAATTTGCCCTGTCACTATAGGGACTGTGAATATTCTAACCCCAGACTACCCCTACTTTCGTTGGAATGCAAGTCTCTCTCTCTCGCTCTCATTTTTAGCTGATACACACAGATAAATTATCATTAAGAGCTATAGTGAAAAGTACAAACTTGTTTCGGGAGCTGAGAGGAGGAAGCCACTAACCTTGCCTCAGTTTGGGGCAGTGTCATGGAAGATGTCACGGAGAGAGTTCACGTTCAAGTACACCTGGGAGGATGAGTTTGTTGAATGGGAAAGTTTGGAGCACGAGGGCAGCAGCCTGGCCAGTGCCCCGAGAGACTCTCCTTATGTATGAGCTGAATGAAATAATGGCTTGAACTGACAAAACGTCTCTCGTGTGGTTGACGTTTTCTTCAGACTTTTTTTTCTCTTTTCTTATATGCCTCAGTTGAATGACTTGGTCTCTGCAAGTCTCTGCTTCTTTGTTAAAAAAGAAAAAGGGCAATAAAACTCTCTACTACTCAGTATCGATGTGATTTCGTAAGCACACGGGAGGGAGATGATAGCTACATGCCAACACGGAGACGTGTTCTGTCAGCATTTACCCTCTGTCCCTCTGAGCGCGCAGGGTGCTCTGTCCCTGCAGGGAGAAGGGAGCAGACCCTCTGGGCCAGCGCTGGAGCTACCAGTGATCAGGCAGGGCGGATTCCACAGAGATGAGAAGGATGAGTAATGTGTTTTCTGAAAGCCACCTGGGGTGACAGGAAAAGAGACTGAGAGCGGAGTTCAGAGCAGGTCAGCCACACCCCCAGAGAGGATGGTCCCCCACCGGTGAGGAAAGCCATGGTGCCCTCCCCACCCTGATTTCACTGATTGTCCTGTCCTGTTACTCATAAAAAGTTTAAAAGGGAAGAATACTCATCTTCTGATTATAGGATCCCGCTGGGCAAGGGAGAGAGCAGAGACCTCAAACAGCCTGCTCTCGCTGAGCTGCAGGGGCAGCTTCTGGCCTCGCTGGGCACCACAGTGCAGGGGGGCGTGGGGTTGGAAGCTCTTTTATAATTCATTCCTCAGAGCATGGTAGCTTTCAGAGCAAGGCAGCCCCATTCCTGGTAGCGTCATCCTGAGAAGCAGGACCTTCTGCTCATCCCAAGTTTGCTGCCTGAGGTCTGGTAGGCAGCTGCTGGCCACGGACGGGGCTCCCAGGACAATGAAGCTCCGGCGTGGCAGAGAGCGCCAGGGCTCGGGTCTGCAGAGAGGCAGCTGTGCAGAGACACAGGGAGGGAGGCCCATGGCCCCCAGAACCAGCTCTCATCTGTTGAGTGTGTTCTAGAAACCTGGAACTGTTTCTCTGTCACAGGCGGGCCAGCCCTGAGTCTGTCAATCAAGCCAAGCATCCTTGTCCTGCACAACTCTCCACATCCATAAAGTGGGGACTGTCCAGAGTCGGTGCTCACATATTAACCTTTGCTGAACTTTTTTTCTTTTTTTAAACTACTTTGTTGAGGTATAATTCCCATATGAAAAGCTAGACACATCCAATGTATCCATCTCAATGAGTTTGGAGATGAGTTTACATCCATGAAACCACCACTACCATCAAGGCCACAAACACATTCATCACTTCCCGAACCCCCAACCCCTTTTATTATTATCGTTGGGTTTTATTTGTTTGCTTGTTTTGTTTTGTGAGGTAAGTGTTCTTGCCACCCTCTAGGCAAGCAGTTAGTATACAACACAACATCGTTAGCTGTGGGCACCTCCAGAACTTATTCACTTGCATAGCTGAAAGTTGGTGTCCTTTGACCCTCACCTCCCCACTTCCCCTCCCCCACCAGCCTTGGGCTTATGTGACTTTGACTATTTTATTAGGTCATTAAATATGAAATGTCCGATTTCGAATCAAAAGTGTACAAGAACTTGTTTGAGAACAAGCGCTTAGCAAAATAACTCAGAAATCAATAAACAAAAGCCCCGTCCTCACATTGCTTGCAGTTTCGCATGCTTGTTCACGCACTATTGGGAGGGGCTGAGCCAGGTAGAGTTGAGAGCAGGGGCAACAGGAGCAGAGAAAGGAGACAGGAGCCATGGATTCTGCCTTCCCAGGCAAAGGGCACTGTCACCGGGAAGGACAGGGGGGCGGAATGAATAGCGGAGCCGGCCATGTGAGCAGGTGCACAGGAGGAGGAGGCAGATGTTGGTGGTCCTGCTAACACGCTCCAGGGAGCAGATGTCCCCGGCAAAGGCAGCAGCATACGGAGAGTCCCGGAGGCCAGAGGAGGCTGCGAGTGTTCCGGGAACTGTCCCATTCCCGGCTCAGCAGGGCCGCCCTAAGGAAGGAGAGGAGTGTTGGGCCCTCTGAGTCCAGGCGGGGTGGTGCTGTCCGAAGGAGGCGAAACCGAAAGAGTGGCGTGGGCAGTCGTGCACGCCCAGCCGCCTCCAGTGGCCAGCCAGGAAGCGGCGCGAGAAGCAGGCCGGCCTGCGGGAGAGCTGCTCCCCGGTCACGAGAGGAAATAGAAAATGTGATTAACATGTCTGCACCAGAAACGAGAGCTAAACCTATTACTCTCCTCCTCCCGCTTCCATTATGAATTATTGTGTTTCGATTATGATTGCAAAAGTATTTCCTTAAGGAAATATGGCAGGGTTCCGCATCGAGAAAAGAGGAAATGGAGCCATGAAAGTTTAATTTATAGCGGTTACTGCATTTTAAAAAGGAAGAAGAAAATGAAAGAGAGAACAGAAAGGCAGGACAACTGAGAGGGGAGCCGACGGGGTCGCCTGCAGTGAGCAGGGCGCATGTGGGCAAAAGAAGCCCGAGGTGTCTGAATGTTAATGGAGTCATTTATGGCTCGTGATGAAGGAGGGAGGCAAGTGCACAGTTTCACCCTCTGGGCTCCTACTGTCTGCTCTGTTGCCCCCTCACAACCCTGCCTGGCTCCAGCACCATGCTGGATGCTGGGACGTAAGTGCACGAACAAGCAGGACCTGCCCCTGCCCTCCAAAAGCTCACATTTTAGCAGTGAAGGGGCAAGAGGCTAAAACAACGAGGAAAAAAGTGTGGGCAAAAGAGCTGCTACTTTGGGCTGCAAGAGCAAGCCCACGCCATTCAGTAGGCGGGAAGCCAGGCCAGTGAAATAAATGGGTTACCAGCCTCCGATTCACACTTAGGCCAACTGTCCTCCCAGGGGAGGAGACGCCTCCATGGTCGTTAGAAAGCTGGAAGCATTCAAGGTGCCTCCATTTACTCATCCACTTGCTTAACACGGAACTGGGATCTCAACCAAGAACAAGCCCCAGGACTTCTCCTTGAGGACTACTCCGGCTACTGGGAGAGACATATCAGGAGCTAATTACAAAGCCAGGACACAGGCGCTACCATGGTGATGTGTACAAGGTGTTACAGGATCTCAGACCAGAGCAGCGAATTCTGTCTGGGAAGAACGAGGTTTTGAAGAGGGAGAAAGCTCTGAAGTGAGTCTTAAAGGAGAGTAGCAGTTTCCTGGTGAATGGAGGAGAAAAGGGGGCAGAGAAAGTGTTCCCACTAGAGCCACAGCCCATGCCAAGGCAAAGGGACAGAAATAGCATGGCGATGGCCCAGGGAGCCCAGCACTGGTGTGGGAAGGGACAGGAGAGAAAACTGGAGAGTCGGGCCAGGTCCAGAGGTCAGAGGGGCCACGCCAGGTAGCCTGGGTTCCAACTTGACAACGCTGGAGAACTCATGGGTGTTTTTCAGCACAAGGGTGACATTTGGGTTCTAGAAAGACCACGTGGGTGGCCCTCTGGAGAATGGCCAGGAGGGAGAGAGACTAGAGTCCTGTGGAAATCCACAGTAGTCACTAGTGAGAGAGAGACGGTCAGACCCGGGCAAGGCGGAGAGCACAGCCCCACGGGAAGACACCCTGGTGGCTCTGCCCAGAGTGAGGAAGAAAGCAGGCATCTGGACACTCAACGCTGACTGCTGGAAACTTCAGTCTGGAGACACATTCTGCCCCCAGGCCACACACAGGAGCTAAAGCCTGGGAAGCAACAGAGAAACAGAATGGAGGGGGCACATTATCCATTTCCTAACTGGGACCCGATTTGCAATTAAATTACCTCAATCCAATCAGTTTTCGCTTTCAACTATTGATCTCGTCTGATCCCCAGAATAATCCTGGGAGACAATTGGCACACTCCCCTCTTAGATATGAGGAAGCTAAATCCTAGAGAAGCTCGAGTTCGTTCAAGATTTTACGTGAAGTAAGATGTGGAGAAGGAAACAGAACTCAGGCCTTTCTCACTCCAGAACCAGGATTTATTTCCCTCCTTCCCTCCCTCCCTCAGTCCCTTCCCTCCTTCCTATCTTCTCTCTTCTCTCCTTCTGTCTCTTTTGCATTTACAGCATCTTGTTACAAGCTCAGACCAATGCTACTCCTTAAAGGTAAGGCGTCCAGCCAGGCGCAGGACCACTGTCTCCTGGAAGACAGACATCTGAATAAGCTACTACGGGAAACGTGCGAGACAGGGCTATGTTCCAGCACTCACGCAGGGCAGAGGAAGCAACATGTCCCTCTGTCTGGGGTTCTGTTAAGGCTTTGGGAAGGAGGTGGCATTGGCTCTGAGGGTGAACAGGAGCCCTCCAGTTGCAGAGAACTCTCCTAAGCACAGAAATCCGCCACAAGCATTAGTTACTGGAAGACTCTACCTTGGTCCCATAGTGAGTCAGACTGGAGTTCTCTTTCACTTGCAGCCAGTTCATTAGTTTACTGGCTAAAGTTTTTCCTGGTGATCTCCTCTTCTTTCTCAGATGCACTGCAGTTCGGCCACTCAGCCTTGCCTGAAAAACCTGCACGGAGCCCGCACAGGTCCCTGCACAAGGCCGCCAGGAGCAGCTGTGTACGCCTGAGCAATGTGACCTGACGTCCTCTAGCTCTCCTGTGCTCACCTTCAGGGACCGCAGACAACGTCCTCAGTAAGAGCCGTCAAGCAGGCCAGTCCCTCCGAGCCCCAGCAGGAGGCGGCTCCCTGTGCAGGGGGGAAGCAGCCGACATTGTAAAAGGAGGCAGATGAATAATTAAGTCACCATTTACAAGAAATTCTAATCTTAGGGCAGTTCAAGGTAAAGACAGACACCAGCCAGGGACAGCCAAGAACAACATTGCCAGAACACTCGGAGACAGGGCCTCCAGCCAGACGCTGTTTTTTCTCTAAATATTGTCATCAAAAAACCCAGTCAGAAAGTCTCTCTGTCCCCTG
Organism: Avahi laniger; assembly: GCA_963575035.1. Taxonomy (NCBI): domain Eukaryota; kingdom Metazoa; phylum Chordata; class Mammalia; order Primates; family Indriidae; genus Avahi; species Avahi laniger. Next base: position 12,398 of record CAUYSK010021848.1, read on the forward strand.
GGCAACCCCAGCATATCAGAAATAATAATAGTAAAAATAATTAACTATGATATAGGTTTGCCTCCTATGTGCTAGTCATTTGTTTATATTAGTTTATTTTAAAACTCACCCGCTACCCCCCAAAATATCTAAGTAGGTATAATTACCAAAAGAAAGAAAAGAAACAGAGAAGTTGAGTAATTGGCTGAAGTCATATCCCATTAATAAGGAACAGAATTAACTTACATATAGAATGTGAACTCAAGACTATCTACTTTTTAGATTTTTATTTTGTTTTGCCACATAGGAAAACTGATTCTTCAGACCAAGGTTTTATTTGCTTCTGAATTTTCAACATCTAATGTATCCCAATTGTTTGGGATTATGAAGATGTTTTTAAAAATGTGATGAATAATGTCGTCTGAACTTTCCCCCCCAAAAATGCACATATGCAAGTGAGAAATTTTCCATAAAATGTCAGAATATCCAGAGTTTTTTTTCTTTTCCTTTCTTTTCTTTTCTTTTTTCTTTTCTTTTTTATCTCTTCTTTTCTGTTTTTTTCTTTTTTTAAAAGTCCATCTGTGAATTTCAGATTAAAAAAGCCTGATGAATTTTTGTGTGTGAATTGATTTAGGATTATAGTTTAAAACCTTAAGTCTTCCTCCTCCGCGGGGCTCCGCCACCTGCCTGGCTCTGCCCTAACAATCTCTCCACTCCCACTCCCTCGTACGGTGCCAGCTGAGGACTTGCCGGTCAGTCCCCTGCTCTACCAGGAGGCAGGACAGATTCAGATAGCCAGCTGTCACTCCAGGCTGCTCAGGCTTCATGTGTCGTTGATACTTGGGACATTTTACCTCAGATGTCACCTGTGGCTTCTCCAACTGTCAAGAGAAACTACGGAAAACCCTGTGAATTGCACGGGCTCTTCTCACTTTATCGATGGCAGAGATGAAATGACAAAGAACTTCTATTTTCTTTCCCTTTCCGGAACACACCTTGTTCTTTCGTGGCTCCAGGCCTTTGCACTTGTCTTTCTCTCTGCCTGAGCCTTTGTTCTTCTCCCAGCAAATGGGTACTCATCCTTCAAGAGCAGTTGGACATCATCTTTGCGATGCCCCCCGTGGCCGCTCCGCACCCCACGTGGCCTTTCTTCTCCCTTTGTGACCCCTGCCCTATCCACCCCAGGCCACTCACTGCACTGCCACACTAGCTGTGAGTGACAGCTGTGTCCCCGGAGAGTGCTGCAAAGTCGAGTGCAGATGGAGTATTTGTTAAACAGTAGAGTGAATGGCTGAAGGGGGCTGGTGGAAATTCCTCTGCAGCAAAGCACTAATAGATCTAGAAACTCCCTTCAGATGATATTCCCTTAAGGAGTTTTGATGGATATTAGGCCATTGTCATTTTGGCCTCAATTAATGTAATGCTAATGAATTTTTTGTTTCTTTTTTTGGAAATGTAGGATTTTTTAACCTCAAGGCCTGATACGATTTTCCAACTTTCTTCTCAGATTCCTTGGAGTTTGTCACCAGCATGTTCACCAGGAAAGGCTGTTTTTGTATCAGCTAGACCCTTTGAGAGATTCTCAAATTGGAGAGTCTATTCAAGAAAGGAAATTCTTATTTAAGCACCACATGCATGTGTGTGCGTGCACGTGTGTATGTGTTCAAATAATAATTTGGGGTCATTTGTCTTTGATATTTGAAAGTATCTTTGCAATACTTCCCCAGGCCTTTCCTACTACTGTTCATCAGCAATCACATCTATTCTTTATTTTATGGCCAGCAGACTAGAACACAATACAAATCAGAAGCTACATTTTGTGTTGTTTTAAATTTTGTATACTATCACGAGAAAAGGCTTTAAACAGCTTGTTTTGCTCGTTTTCTTTCTTTTGCAAGCAATCTCTCCGTTGTTCTCTCTCTCGCTTTCTCCCCTCCTACCCCCCATCCCCCCGCCATTCCTTCCGGTTATTAAAGACTCTGGATTTGACAGATTGTAAGACAAGTCATCAGAGCAACCCGTAGGCAACGTAATGAAGCCTGCCAGGTTTCAGAGCTACCATTGCTTTTAAAACACTCACGTACCAGGTACTGTAGCATCAAATCTTAAAGTGTGGTCCTTGTCTCCTGGCAGTTCCCGGTATCTTTTTAGAGAGCCCACAAGGTCGGAAACGCTTTCATGACAATATGATTGCATGAATTACCGTTTTCACTGCATGGACATTTGCGAAAGCAACAGCCGCCTTAGCAAGAATCAAGGAAATGGCACCAAACTGAAATAGTCAGCATTATTTTCTTCCACGTTTCACAGTCCGAGTAAAACAAAACAAATAAGAAAAAAAAAATACCACCTTAACCTAAAATATCTTTGCTGAAACAATGAAAATTATTATCGTAATTCAATGCCGACCTACAGATATTCTTACTACTCTGTGTGCTGAAAGGAGAGACATTCATGCTGGGTACCTCGGAGAAAGACACGTGTGTGCTTTTTTGAGTTACAAGCTAAAGCTCTTTTCATTGAATGTCATTTTTACTTGACAGAACAACTGACTAACAATTTGTACTTAGATTTGGATGGCTGAAAGACATTTTCTCAAAAATATACTAAGTGATCCTGTCACTTCCAAGAACACAACTGACATCGTTTGTTGCCAGTAATAAATGTCATACTTTTAAGCGAAAATCAAAGTCTAGGAGACTTCTATCTGCCATCACAGGCTTGACTTTTGTTTCAAGTGTATGAAGAAATCCAGCCTCACACAAGCATGCAGTAGGAAAAGGAGAAGAATTTTAATAGCATTTTTGGACATTTGGATAATTTAAATAATTAATAATTTAGGAGATCATAATTATTCTCCTTTGATACTACACTAAAAATTGACATGTGGTAGTTCCTTAAACAGTGGAATTTGAAACTGCATAAGTGACTTTTTTCAGACTCTGTTACATTAGTTTATATACTTCAACCAAAACATCACAACAGATAGAAGGCAAAAGCAGATATGAAAGTCACCCATCTTATATTAAGCCACACTTTAAAGAGATTTACAAAAACATAAAACAATATCTCTCTTCTCATTAGATAGTTTTATTTTAAAAATAGATTTTTATTTAAAATTTTACATCAATAAATAATTGGCTTATTGTTATATTTGCATGAATTGATGCATATTTTAATTTTTCTCAGTTTTAATTTCTAATATGGGAAATATTAATAGATATAACTCACACGAACAAAAGCTCTTTGGAGTCCTCAGTTGTTTTAGAGACTAAAAACTCTTTGTGATCAAAATGACTGAAAAACCACTGCACCATAACAATCTTTGGGCTTGCAAAAATATCTCAAAAAGCCATTTTTAGCATGAAATGAACGGATGAGGTGGCCCAGTTTCTGTCCCTTGTACCTTTGAGCCCACTCCTTTCGTGCTGGCCCGGAGACCTGTGGCTGGCAGGCACGGAGCAGGAGCTGAGGCTGGATGTCTCCATGCACTTTAAGCAAAAGTCAAGCTCGTGATGGCAGATAGAAGTTTTCTAAACTTTGATTTTTGCTTAAAAGCATGACATTTATTATTGGCAACAGACGATGTCAGTTGTGTTCTTTGGAGGGACAGGATCACTTAGTTTATTTTTGAGATCTATTCAGTCATATGCCTACAATATGATTCTAAAATGAACAAAGACTAATAACTGCACATTTTGTCCTCTAAGCCCAGGACCCCATCATTAGGTGGTTGGACCACATCTCTTGCATAGCATCAACCTTAACTCTCACTGTATGTAACATGGAATCTTCTAGAAAGGTAACTCTATACAGTCCTGGGCTTGAAGACAAGAGTGCTGGGTTCTCTTCTCAGACTCACCATTCACCAGCGACTCACCATTCACCAGCAGTCTCTCCTCCCCTACGGGCCTCTGTCTTTATCCAGAGAAGGCAGATGTTTGATAACTGGACAAGACTCTAAGACAGTTTTGAACTCTAATATTCCATGAATCTATTTGGGGAAATATTTGAAAGACAATACGAATAACAATTGGCTTCTATGTGGTACTTTATAATTGCCAAATTGTTTTCCTATCCAAATTCCTACTCGGAGCTATTTTTGTTACACACACATTATGGCAATTATGAATGAAGATTCTAGAGGCAGATTGACTGGTGCTGAGTTCTGAAGTGTTTCTAACGAGCTGTGTGGCCTTTAGTTACTTATTTAACCCATCTACGCTGCATAGAACTGTTGAGTTAATTAAATGAGGTAAAGCATGTTCAGTTTAGAATAGATTCTGGCCTATGTTATGAGCTCAGTAATTATTACCAACACCTGCTTCCTTGCACTGTGATTGTGTGTTCACAAGCCTCTCCCCCTTCCCGGACTGTGTGCGCTTTACAAACCAGGACCTCATCCGTTCAGCATCGTGTTCCCTGCCTCTTGCACGGTTTTAGGACATCATCAGTAGATGAAATAGATGAATAAATGACATAATATGCGATTGTTTACATCATTACCCGGCATACATTCAGTCCTCAATCTCTCCTGCTTTGGGCAGAGCATGATTACCCATGTGGTTTGGGTCGGTCTATGGGATTTCAGAGGTCTGAAGTATATTTGGTTTGGCTTGAGGCTTGTGCAATGATGATGATGATGATGATGATCTGTGAGAATGACAGACTCCAGGTAGCCAGACAACCATACTCTGAAGCACAGCCCTCTAGCCAGTACCCCTCTAAACACTCCTGGGCAGCTCACCCAGGCAGCGCCATGTTTCCCTTGCAGGATCACATGAGATAGAGGTGCCGGAATGGTGCCGATTAGGGTGATCTAAATTGTTTATATAGACAGGACTGCACACGAAATATTCATCTGTTGTCCATATACTCCAGGGACAGCCCTGCCTTAGTCAAACCCATCCTAGATCAATCACCTAAGCTGATATTAACCTACAGACACATGAATGCATGAATGTGTATTTGCTGCTAAATGATTTGAAATTGGGGGGGGTGGTTTTTAAAATAACAGCAATGTGGCGATCATTGATTGATACAAATAGACATACAATCTATAAGATAATAATTATCATTCTTCCTGTTTTAGATATGAGAAAACTACAAATCAACAGGAATATCATCTAGAATACACTTGCATGCAAATAATAGAAAACTCAGCTCCACTGTTACACAGGACAGTGAAAGCTAAAAAGGCAGAGGTGGGGAGAGCTCCTGGTGACAGCTCCAGTGCAGCCACAGGGTCACCAAGAACCTCATTTCGTCTGTCTATTCCTGTTGCCTTTTATCATGTCGGTCCCTCCTTGGAGTGGCCACTCCACGTTTCCAGGGTGGCTGTCAACTGCAGCAGAAGCCATGGATCATCCATGCACATCTGCACAGGAGAGTTCCCAGAGCCCCCAGCGTCTCCCCAAGGGCCTCAAGCATCACTCTGATTGGACCCCACCTTGGTCAGCACTGGCCCTGAACTAACCACTTAGTTAGTTCACATAGTTAGTTAGACTTCCTCATTCCCAATTTCTACTCTGTGGGTTTTTTTTTTTAATATCATCATTCATTCATTTAACAAATATTTGCTGAAAGCCTTCCTCCGTGAGGCACTTTTCTACGTCACTGCCCACATGGAATTTACATACTCTATACCGTATGGAATATTGCAGACATCAGGGTGAGGTAGAAGGGGAGATGGATAATTGCATACACAGAAACCTAATGATGGATATCATGTACAGAGAAAGCACCTGTATTAGAGCAAATATTTTTAACTTGCATCTTAATTCCATTTTCAAAACAATCTTACAAGTTACATATTATTGTTCACATTTTAGCATTAACAAAAATGGGACACAGGGAAAAAAGAGCAATTTACTAGGCTCACACAACAAGTAAGCGTAGAAGACCACATTTGCAATTTTTTTGTTGTTACTCATCTGCAGTGTTCATTGCCTCCCATACAAGGAAAAAAGTCGGCTCCTCTCTGGATAAACTACGATTCACATGCCAAATGATGTTAGAATAAACTCCCATTTTATTAATTTTATTATGGGGATTTAGTTAAATCCCTTAGTACACTTTGGCTAAATACAAAGTGCTTAGAACCCCATATATTAATCAATTTTTGAAAAAATAAACAGTTGTCTGTGTCCATAGATACCACATGTATATTCTGGCTGATATTATTACCCAGATAATTCTTTTTTTTTTTTTTTTTTTTTAGAGACAGAGTTTCACTCTATTGCTCAGGCTGGAGTGCAGTGGCACAATCATACCTCACTGTAACCTTGAAATCTTGGGCTCAAGTGATCCTCCTATCTCATCCTCCTGAGTAGCTAGGACTACAGAAGTGTACCACAATACCCTGCTAATTAAAAAAAAATTTTTTTTTAGATATGGGGTCTTGCTATGTTGCCCAAGCTGGTCTTGAACTCCTGGCCTCAAGCGATCCTCCCACCCCAGCCTCCCAAAGTGCTAGGATTACAGGTGCGAGCCTCTGTGCTCAGCCCTCAGATGATTTTAAACTCTTCCTCTATAATATTGTAGTCATCCTCACCTCTTTTGATTTATTTTAAAAATTAATGCATTTTACTATAGAAAATTCAAAAGAAAAAACACAAAAATTATGAAAGTGTTGAAAAAAATATCTGTAGTCTAACAAACAACTCATAAGTAACAACTGTGGTCTTAGGTTTTCCTAGGTTTTTTCCTCCATATTGTATTTTCACAAAAATAAGATTGTATTCTACGTATCATCTTGCATTATATTCTTTCTACTTATTATTTCACACTCAATTTTATATGTTATTGCAACTTTGCTAAGTTTATTTGCTATGTCATAATTCTAGTGTGTAAAATATGCAATAATTTTATTAGTCATTCTTTCCTCGGACATTTAGATTGGATGACTAATACATCTATTTTAACTTCTTCCTACCAGGACATAAAGTACTTTTATTTATTTTTTCAATCTCAATTTATTTTTGCAGTGACAAATTAAAAAAAGAAAGGACAAAGTGTTTTGAGACATGCCTAGGTTTACAATGTCTACATGTGGAAATCGGAACTCATCAGATTCTTGCAGGAAAAAAAAAAAAAAATCATTGTTTCTCCGCCACCTTCTCCCTTGGTTACGGCTCCCTGTTTTCCAGACTTGGCAGGCTCAGAAATGTCCAATCAGTTCTACTCTCTGCTCCTTGAACATGCAAATCTAATCAACCTCCAAGGCCACACAGCCCTTCCTTCAGAGTAGAGAGATGCTGCATTTGCCTCTGGACCCTTTATCAGAGTAAATATTTAAACTCAGTCTCCTTTACCTCATATTTTCTTTACTTAGGAGCTAGGGCCATGACTCAAATAACTTGTATATAGTAAGTGCTTTATTGCACACATGAATGCTGAATGGTAATCTCCTTTGCCTTTCATTGATTTTAATCATAAATACTACCCCATTCTCCACTAAAGGCTTGTTGAGGACAAGAATCGTGAATTAGTAATAAAAATAGAAACCAACTTAAAAAGTCCTACTATGTGCCAGAAACTATCCTAAGTGCTGCGCATAATTTTTCTTTAATTCTTTAAGTGTCCTATACATAAAGATTCACCTTCATTTCATAGGTGAGGATACAGAAAAATAGTTTGAATTACCCAAGATTCCACAGTAACTGTGTGGGCTGGATTTGTAACAATCTGAGTGTCACAGCTTCTGTCGCAGGGCCCGGCCCCAGTGCATGTTTGTTAGATTAAATCATGAAGAATGGGGCCTACAAGGTGAGCCTGATCACATGGTTATGCCATAGGAATGTTTCATGGCGGTGAGGTTTGGGAAGCCAAGAGGTTTGAGCCATAGAGAAATGTATTTTCCAGTTTCCTATAAAATATTTCCCAATAGTGCATCAGCATGGTTTAATCCTCTAGCATTATCCTGAAAATTCCAGCTTCCGGTGGGGATGTTTGCGTGGGTCATATATGACAGTGCGTGCTCTCCAGGGACTAAGACGTGTAGCCCAGTAGCCGAGAATAGAGGCGCTGTGTTCAAGCCACTTACCTTCACATCCCATCAGCGATACTTACTAACTTTGTGGCATTGGGCAAGTTGTTTAACCTTCCTAAAAGCCTTAGTCTCCTCATATTTAAAATAATAGTGCCTATAGCCACCTAGCAGAATTTCTGAGTAAAAAAATAATAACTGAAAAGTGCAACTACCAATCCTGACACGTTTCATACTGTTACGGTGATCACCCCTGTGACATCCTGCTTATTCAACAGCTATGCCTGCGGGTGCTGCTATCCACCATTGAGTGGCACACACTAGATATTCCTTATATAATTAGGTAGTTTATAGAGAAGGGAGAAATTATAAACAGAAGGATTAGATGTGCAGGGACATGGGACTAAAGAGCAGTGAGGAATTGCAAGTAATTTGTCATCTTTCAATCTCATATCATGAGCACACAAGATGGCCTTGAATAGTTTTGCATTAAGAGTTAATTTCTTGATAAATGTACATTACAGACATAGGCGTCCACATACCCAATCCAATAAGTGACCATTCCTGATCCCTCTTTTGTTTTTAAAAATAAGTTTTAGAAGATGATAATCACCTTCTGTTGCTTATAACCAGTCAGGCAAAAAAAAAAAAAGAGTAAAGATTCTTGATAATTATTAAATAATTATGATGCCTGCTTCACATTGAGCTTAGAATAGTCTATCTCTCTAGAGAATTCTTTTTGGTATGAAATATGTAAAATTCATAAAGTCTTTTTAAAAACCGTCTTTTCAAATAGGTGGCTACACTGCAAAGAAAATAAGGGAAACACTCAAAGTCCAGAGATTAGGAGAAGCACAAGACCAGAGAGGTTGGAGTTTACCTGGCAGTGTTTTCTAATCCCTGGCAGGCTGATGCCTGGGTTTCAGTGGCCACACAAGTACCTGAGGATGGAAAAACAAAGCCTGAGCACAAACAGGAACCAAAAGCTAATACTCTTATGTGGTGAACTAATAAGAGAGAACATTCCAGAAAGAGAAGCTAAGGAATAACCATCTGGTTCCTCTTTGGCTCTGTGTGGGAAAAAAAAAAATGTTTCTGGAGAGTTCTTAAACCACATGCTAAGACTCAGAAGGGTCTGGAACCAGTCAGACAAATAATCATATTTGAAACCTCTATCTCCTGGGTTTTCCTTGCTAAGATATTTGACCTATGACTATCCAGAAATGAAATACAAAACAAATACCATAATATTTTATATCTCTAAAGTGCCTTGTCATTTTTCTTCTATAATGTGTACCTATCTAATTCTCAAAATGAACCATAGTCTAGGATTCAGGTCTCTTGAGTTCCATTCTATATTCTACAGATCAATATCAGGGTAATCTAATTGAATCATTTAATATTAAAAATGAGGGGAAATATAGAGTCTGTACTAGAAGCTGTGTTAAATGTAGAGATAATAAATCTTCCTTCCCTGCCCTCGAGATGCTTATAAGTAACGTTCACAGCGAAAGAGCGTCCTGAAAGAGACAAGAGTGGTTTACGTAGGGGGACATAGTGATGACAAGACATGGCCTCTTGCTGATGTCATAAGAAAAAGGCTTACGATGAAGGTGGCACTAACTATAACTCTTCAAGTAAGGGAAACATCAACTATATGTGACTACAGGAAATTAATTTCAAATACAGTGATAGGTAGTTTTAAGGTAAAAAGGTGCAAAAGATATATCACACAAACACAAACAAAAAGAAAGCTGGAGCAGCAATATTAATACGGACAAACTAGACTTCAGAGCAAAGAAAAATACCAAGGTTAAAGCAGAATATTACAAAAAGGTAAAAAGTCACAATAGCCCAAAAAGGGTATCTAATAACAGAGTATCAAAGGAGGAATATACAAATCCAGAATTATATTAATAGCTTATGACTACAACAATCTTCTCTCAATAACTGATAAAACAGATAAAAAGAAAATGAGACAGGATATAGAAAACCTGAACAATGACGTCCACCAACTTGGTCTAATTGATGTTTATAGAACATTTCACCCAGGAAAGAGCAGAATATACATTCTTTCTAGTGTGTGCACAACGTGAAGCAAGGTAGCCCACATCCTTGGTCATAAAGCAAACCCTAACAAATGTAAAAGAATTAAATAACACAAAGTATGTTCTTGGATGGTGAATTAGTTTGCTAGTGCTGCTGTAATAAAACATCACAGACTAGGTGGCTAAACACCAAAGTTTATTTTCTCATACATCTGGAGGCTAAACGTCCAAGATCAAGATGTCGCAGGTTTAGTTTCTTCTTAATTGTCTCCCCTTGGCTTGCAGATGGCTCCTCCTCACTGTGTCCTCACATGGTCATGCTTTTGCCTGTACTCTGTGTGTCTGAATCTCCTCTTATTATAAAGACTCCAGTCATATTGGATTAGGGCCCACTCTAATGACCTTATTTTAACTTAATTACCTCTTTAAAAGCCCTGTCTCCAAATACAATCCTATGCTGTTGCACTAGGAGTTAGGACTTCAACATACGAATGCTGGGGGCAGGGGGAGCAATTCAGTCTATTACGGACCACCTGGAATTATACAGGGAACAGGAACAGAAAGACGATAAAATCTCCAACTAAACATGAGGAAATTAAAGAAGACATGTCAATTAAAGAGGAAGTCACAAGGTAAATATGAAACCATTTTGAGCTGAATAAAAATGAAAATAAAATACCCCACAACCTTGTGGGGTGTGGTTAAAGCAATGCTTAGAACAATATTAACAACATTAAATGCTCATATAAGAAAAAAAGGAAAGATTCAAATCAATCATTTAAGTTCTTACCATAAGAAATTATAAAAAGGAGAGTAAAATAAGCCAAGGCAAGCAAAAGAAAGGGAATAAAGTTAAGAACAAAAATCAATGAAACCATAAATAGAAAAAGGACAGAGAGAAGACTATGAAAACCAAAGCTAGTTCTTTGGATAAATGAGTAAAATAGTATACCTTTAGTAAGACAGACAGAGAGACACAGACACACACACACACACACACACACACACACACACACACCCCCATACTACCAATATCAGGAATGGAAGAAGTTATATCACTGATGTGCCCACAGACATTAAAAGGATAATAAGAGACTATTACAAACACCTCTCCATTTGCGTACATGTGGCAACTTACATGAAGCAGACCAGTTTCTCAAAAACAACTAAAATAATTGAAAGACAACCAAAGTTATGTTGATAGTGTGAATAATCCAATAACTGTTAAGAGAGTTAAATTGTTAGTTCAAAGAGATAACCCCCCCCCAAAAATCTTCATGTCTCTGAGGCTCAACAGTACTAATTATATAAAATCTCTTCCAGTTAATAGAAAAGAACACTTCCCAAGTAAAGTTACAAGGTTATCATTACCTTGATGTCAAAACCTGGGATACTACATAAATAAAAAAATCTTCAGGCCAGTATTTGTCAAAAATATGGATACAAAAATTATAAAAATATACTAGTAAAACAAATCCAACAATATATTAAAAAATCATGTACTACAACCAAGAAATAATTATCCTTGGAATTCAAAGCTGGGTTACTATTTGAAAATCAAGAAAAGTAATAAACTATAATATAACAATATAAGATAAAAACCGTATAATATTATTTGATGCAGAAAAATATTTGAAGAAAATTCAACACACGTTTATGATAAAAACTCTTTGCAAATTAAAATTGGAAAAGAATTTCATTAGCTTGATAATAGGTACCTAAAATAAACTATAGCTAACATCACATTTAACAGTAAAAAAACTGACTTCTTTCCCCCTATAATGGAGAAAAATGCAAGAATGTTCATTCTCACCACTTCTATACAATATTGTCCTGGAGGACCTATTCAGTGCAATAATGCAAGAAGAAAAAGACATATAGATTAGACATAAAGAAAGAAAAATGTCTATATACTCATAATACGTGATTGTCTACATAGAAAATCACAAGGAATCTGTGGAAAAACTCCTAGAATTAAGAAGTGAGTTTAGCAAGCTCACAGGATGTACAGTCATCACACAAAGGAAGACATTTCTCTACACTAGCTACATAAGATTGGAAATCCAAATAAAAACAGCAAGGCCATATGCTATAGCTTCAATAAATAAAATAGGTATGAACCTAGCAATACTTGCACAGGATTTGTATTCTTCTACATACTAAAAAATCCAATAAAAAATCAGAAAATCTAAACAATTAGAGAGACATACAACATTTATGGATAGGAATTTTCAACATAATAAAATTGTCAATTCCCCCAAATTAATATGTAGTCTTAATACAATACCAATCAAAATCAAAATCCCAATAGGATTTTTTTTCCAGTATAGACACATTGATTCTAAATCATATGGAAATTTATAGGTACCAATAAAAACAGTTCTGGGGAAAAAAGAAGTTGGAGGAATTACAATAACCAACTTTAAGACATGCTACATAGCTTTAGTCATCATGGCACTACAATATTTGCAAAGGGATACATGCATAGATTAATGGAGTAGACTGCAGAATCCAGAAATAGACTACACAAGTACAACCCATTTATTTTTGACAGAGATGCGAAAGCAATTCAATAGAAAAAAGGACAGTCTTTTCAAAAGGTGTTAGAAAATTTGGACATCCTCGTGAAAAGCAATAAACCTAGATCTAAGAGTCCCATCTTATTAAAAACTTGATTCAAAATTGATCATAGATCTAAATACAAAACATAATACTATAAAATATTTAGTATAGAAAATAAAATCTCATATGGGCTCAGGCAAAAAATGCAATTCATTAAAGAAAAATATGATAAATTAGATTTAGATTTCATCAAAATTAAAAACTTTTGTTCTGCCAAAGAAACTGTTAAGAGAACACAAAAGACAAGGTACAGACTAAGACAAAATATTTGCAAATCATAAATAAACATTAAAGGATTTATATCTACAATTTCAAATAATTCTCAAAAACTCAATAATAAAGAAAACAATCAAATCAATTTAAAAGCATAAGCAGAAGATTTGAGTAGACATGTCAACAAAGAAGATCTACAGATATCAAATAAGTGCATGAGATGTTCAACATTGTTAGCTGTTAGAGAAATGCAAAATAAAACCACTTTAGATTTTAGATATCACTAACACAGCTATCAGAATTGCAAAAATCAATAAACACACACACACACACACAATACCATGTGCTGCCAATGTGAAGAGGAACTGAAATTCTCATTTGTTATTATTGGATATGCAAAATGGTGCAGCTACTCTAGAAAACATTTTTGGTAGTTTCTTATAAAGTTAAACATGCACTTAACAGAAGACCTAAGAATCAAGGTCCTAGGTATTTATCCCAGAGAAGTGTAAACTTGTGTTCACCTGAAAGCCTGATACAAGTTCTATTCAGAATGACCTCAAATTTGAAATAATCCATATAATCTCCAATGGATGAATGGATAAACAAACTGTAATCCATCCTGTGTCAGTTTCCTATTGCATGTAGCAAATTAAAACAATACACATGTATTATGTTACAGTTCTGAACGTCAGGCATCCAAAATGAGTTCTCGGGAAGCTGTAAACCAAGGTTTTCTCATTCTTTCTGGAGGCTCCAGGATAAAGCCCATTTTCTTGCCTGTCCAGATTCTAGAGGCCTCTTGCATTCCTGGGCCCTCAGTCTCTTCTTCCATCTCCAGAGCACATTACTCCAGCCTCTGCTTCTGCTGTCACGGCTGCTTTTTCTGACTTTGACCCTCTTGCCTCCCTCTAAGGATGCATGCAATTACATTGGGCCCACCTGGATAGCCCAGAAAAATCTCCATGCGTCAAGATTCTTAATCACATCTGCAAAGTCCCTTTTGTTATTTATGGCAATATGTGCTTATGTTTTTAATATTAGGCTCAGGACATCTTTGGGGCAACTATTATTCTTTCCACCACACATCCACACGGTGGAATACTATTGAGCAATACAAAGGAACACATTGTAGGCAGGGCAGCAGTTTGGACGACTCTTGAAGGCACAATGTTGCATGAAAGAAATCAGTTTGAAAAGGTCACATACTGTGTAGTTCCATTTACATGATTTTCTTGTGAAGACAAACCCTGTACGTATGAAGAATGGATCAAGGCTTGCCAGGGTTAGGATTAGGGGAAGGTGTGACCACAGAGGCATAGCATGAAGGAGTTTGTGGAGGTGATGGAGGATTTTGTATTCTGATTGCGGTGGTGGTTACATGAATGGATACCTGTCCAAAAATTATTTTTAAAAAGTTATTTTTTTCTTTGTTAAAAAAAAAGCATGCATCTGGTAGGAAATGAATCCCAATCACTCTCTGAGTTGTAGTATGTCTTTCTCTACACCAGCTCTAAGCTTACACATGCGCTCGCTCTCTCGCTCACTCTCCCTTTCTGAGAATGATTGCACTAGGGAAGCCTGGAGGTGCCCCACACTCACCTGCTGGATCCTCTTGAAGAGAGTTAGCAGATTTACCCAGCTCTCACACTCCCAAATACGTGTCAGTAAGGACAGAGAGCACTCCTCATTCGAGATGCCTGGAGCCCCAGGAAGCCTGGAGGAAGGATGTTCGTGGATGCTACAGCTAGGACCCGGCTTGGCACTGGTTACTGAGAAATCTCCCTGCAGCAGTGGGTTTCTGACACTTTTTATTTAGTGCTTTTAAAAAATATTTATATCTTTGGCTTTGTTTAACATTTTTCGCTGAGTTCCCTTTTCCTTTCAGGAGGCAGAGGCCAAAAACAACAGAAACTGAGTTACGGGAGCCTCAGCAAGCAGTCTCCTGAGACGCCGCCATCTCCTGGAAAATTCTCCTCAGGAGTTTACGAGACAAATGTAAATATATACTAGATGAAGTTTTCAGTGACCTTTAAACTGTTTGCATTTCAGGAAGATTCCAAGACAAGTTTCTGTCCCTGGCAGATCCTTGGGATTCTAGGCTTACATTAAAAAATCTAAACCAGATCACACTTCAGGCGAAGCATCCCAAAACTGCATCGCCGTGGAATCTGGGTGTCAAAGTGCCACTCCTCCTTAATGCTGACTGCGTGTTAGGAAATGTATTCGGTCATTTTTCTGTGTGCTTCATCGAATCCCAACAGCTGTAGAAGGAAGGATTTGTTATTCTCATGACACAGAGGAGCAAATTACACAGCATGAGATTACATACCCTGTAAGAGTCTCAGATTCCTTGTGTGTAAATGGATTTATGTTGCCTGTCTTGCAGAATTGTTACAGATTTAGCACTGGGGAATAGAACATAGTAGATGCTCAATAAATGGTAAATGTTATTACATGTGATTAAACCATGATCCAAACCTAAACCCCACAGGCTTCAAATGGCAACTTCTTTCCATTTCAGCAGACATACCCCTCTGGGACCCAGACAGGTGAGTATCTTCTGCTGCCCTGTGCTTCATGACTGTCCTAGCCTTTAATGGGAATGGCCATCACCCCTCTGCTGTGAAACAAGGGGGCCCTCTCACCAGAGCGCCTCTTCCTTTCTGCCTGCAAAGACAAGGTGCTCTTCTTTTTCAGGGATTTCTATTATTCACTGTGGTGACAAGCTGAAAGGTGAAAAAAATAGCCAATATGAGGAATCAGCCAAGATCATGGCATCCTGAAACACCGTTGTGATCTGGGATCAGGGGCACTGGTCCCTTGTTATAGCACCTTATGGATAGAAGGTGACTGCGGTGAGTGCACTTCTGCAGTCTGTATTCTGTAAGGCGTGATGCGGTGTTCCCCGCAGTCTCTCCGGAGAGCTTCAGAAAGGGACGGTGAGGACCATCCTTCTACCCCCAAGAAGATGCAGTTCGGGTGGATTGTTTCTGTGTCCAGTGTCTCCAGTGAACATTTGTATTTTCCATGCTCTTGAGATGAGACAACGTTTGCTGCCTTAAGCCTCTGTGCCCCTCATATCTGGGTAGGTGCTACTTGGTACTTTTAGATGTTGGCAGAAACAGGTGGGGGTGGAGAATTAGCAAAATACGAGCAGTATCAGAGCTAGAAGAGGGAATTATGTGTATACCCACAACACGGTGAAATTACATTTAGTCAGATCAAATGGGAGAATAAGCTCTCTGGTTTAATAAAATTCTGGCTTGGAGACCTTATTATTTTATATTACATGTTTCTTCCCTCTGGTTTTAAGTATTGAATGATATTTGAAAATATATTTTAAAAAATAGAGGAAGTAAAAGTAGCAGGGAAATAATTGCCTATAACCCTCACCTAAAGATAAGAACGGATAACGTTTTGGGTATTTCCTCCTGAGGTTTTGCTAGTCAGCTCTCTGCTTGTGTAGTTGGGATCATAGTGTGTATGTGCATGTGTGTGTATGTGTGTGTGCATACGTGTGCTGTTCTGTGTCCTGCTTTCCTTATCCAACAGAAACCATTAATATTTCCCTCACCGTTAAAGACAAGAAAAGACTGAGGAATTTTTACTAATGGGAAAACACTAAGGAGATAAACAGTTTTATGCAAAGCAGGAATTCTGGGTAGGATCTTGGAACAGAAAAAGGATGTTTATGGAAAAACAAGGGAGTCTATTAAACTCTGAAGTTTAAGTAATAGTATTGCAGCAACATTCATTTCCTGGTTTTGTTATTTGTACCATGGTTATGTAAGATGTTAACATCAGGGACAGTGGTGGACAGGTATGTGGGAACTCTCTGTACTATCTTTGCAACTGTTCTGTAAGTCCGAAAATAGCTCAAAATAAAAAGTTTTAAAAATTTCTCATTATATAACAACATATTTATCATAGAAACAATTCTATTATTTCATGTGCCTCATGAAAAAGTGCTGCAACAAACATTATTGCAATAAACATCATTCTTTTTATAACCTTCCCCAACTTGGAGAACTTTCTCAAAATTAAGCCTCAGAATGAAATGACTGCGCCAAAGGGTTTGAAGATATTTAAGGTTTTTAATATATATTATCAAATGTCTTTCAAAAAGTCTTTTGCCAATTAACATTCTGACTTATGTGTGCCTTTTATAATTAAAAACATCTTTACAAATATGATAGGTGAGAATGGATTTGAGATTTTCTAGATTTCATTTCTCTATATAAAAATTCAGGACTGTACCTTTCAATCCTGATGTTTAGGGGTTTTCTTATTGATTTGAATAAAGGGTATGTAAATAAATAGTGACAATTCTTTGTCTACATGATCTTCACAGATTTTGTTTGGCTTAGCAATATTTGAGAAAATATTTAAAATACATCAAAGTGCATACCTTAATGGAAATAGGACTTTAAATACTTCTTAAGTAATATTAATAGTACTAAGATTTGCGCTAATAAATTAAAACATATTAGTAATTATTAAAATTCTCAAAACAGTTTATTCTCTTTAGTATGAAAAGGATGGCTCCCACCCTTCTTGCACTAGGGATAATTAGTAGTAGAACTGAATTAATTTCCAAATTAAGTGAGTGAATTAATGACTCTACAATACGCTGTAGTTCAAAGGATACTGGCTTAGATACAGGATGCATGGATTGGAATTTAGTTCACATATCACACAGGCTATGTGACCTTGGGCAGATCACTTAACCTGCCCTGGCCTTAGTTTCTTTCTTTCTTTTTTTTTTTTTTTGTCAAATGGCAATTATACCTGCTCTGCACCCATCAGTATTGTTAAAATATAATCATATGATATGATATGCTATTTTAGACCATAAATCTATTTATACACTCATCCAGCAATTACGAAAAGCCAGAGTAACATAGAACAAACGTTAGGTTCCTGCAAACGGCTATTTTCAATGACAATTAATTACCCCTGAGACTGCTTAAAACCCTAAATATTATATTTGAAAATATTTTGGTGCTTCGTGTTCTATGAATATAAAGTTTGGCTATCCAAAGTTTTTTTTCTTTCCTCTTTGTCCTCCACTAGGGAAAGTTGAGCGATAATTAAAATTAGGTTTTCTAATAAGTAATTTATATATATTTTTAAGAATTTGTCAGTTTCATCTAGGTTTTCAAATTTTATGTCATAACATTGTTCATAGTCTCCTTTTAAATTCTGCATCATTTACAGTTAATTCTTCTTTCTCATTTTTCATATAGTTTGTGTGTCCCTTTCTTTCTTATCACCACCAGAGGTCTATTTTATTGCTTATTTTTCAATGAACAGTATTTGTTCTATTGGATCCTCTTTTGATTGTGTTTTTTTAAAAAATAACATCCTTATTTTCTGTCCTCATCATTCTCTCTTTTCCAATAATTTTTGTTGTTTTATTATTTTTCACAATATCTTAAGAAAGATGATTTCTGCACTATTTTTGTCAATTTTTTCTAATATAATTATTTAAAGTTATACTTTTCCCTTTCAGTGTTGTTTTTGTTTCATTCCACTGTTTTATCATGTAGTACTTTCATTTTTGCTTAGTTTTAAATGACTTCTAAATTCCATTGATTTCTTCTTTGAACTGTTCCATGTACATCTATTAGATCAAGCTTGTTATTTGTGTTTGAATTTTCTATAAAAGTCCTGTTTTCCAACTGCTCGAATCTATCAATTACTGAGAGAACATGTTAAAATCTGAAGAACAATGGTGGTTTTGTTGATTTCTTAATTCAGTATTGCCAGTTAAATTTTTAAGAATATTTTTGAAGATTAGATGTAAATAAGTTCAAAAGTAAATATTTTAAAAAATTTATTACTGATTGCCTTTATCTTTAATGATGATTTTTTTCTTAAAGTTGATTTTCTTTGGTATTATTGTAGTTATTCAAGTCATCCTTTGCTTCTCATTTGGCTGATATGTCTTTTCCTATTGTTTTAATTTTAGCATTTATTTAGTCTCCTACTTTTATATGTCTGTAGGAAAGCATATACGGCTAGACTCCTTTAACCCTATTTAGCAATATTTATCTTAACTTAAGCAGTTAGTTCATTTATTTGTCATAATGACTGATATGTTTAGATTTATTTCTATATCTCGTGTTTTACTATTTATCTCATATTTTCAACGCTTCTTATTTTCTTCTTTCTTGCTCTCCTTTGAATATCTGAGAAGACTAATGATGTGTTTGTGCATGTATTTTTCCCTTAATGGTTTTCGTGATGAGCAACATCTTAATTTAAAATAATCTAGCTTGGATTAAAACCAACTTAATTTTATTAAAAGAAAACCCTTGGTCCAGTATAGTTCTGTTCCTTCCAATCTCCTTTGTGCTATTATTTTCATATGAGTTATATTTTATACATAAAAATACATCAATATTGTTTTATTATTATTGCTTTATGCAGTTATTTTTGAAATAAGTAATAAATAAAAGTTACAAATTTAAAACAATTACACTGTCTTTTATATTTATCTTATTTTAAACAGTGTACTTTATTTCTTGTGTAAACTAGAGTTACAGCCTAGTGCTTTTTTATTTCATCCTGAGGGATTAACCTTTAATATTTCATGTAGGGAAGTTGGGCTAATGACAGATTTTCTCAGTTTTTGTTTATCTGTAAATGTTGTAATTTTTCTTTTGCTTTTGAAAGATAATTTTGTTTAATATACAATTCTTGATCGATTGCCTTTTTTTTCCAGCATGTTGAAGGTCATTCTACTGCTTTCTGGCTTATATGGCTTCTGATGAGAAGTCATTTTTAATCTTGTTGAGAACCTCTTGTATACAACTAATCACTTTTCTCTTGCTGGATCCAACAGACTCTCAGTCTTCTGATAGTGTGTCTGGGTGCGAATCTCTTTGAGTTTTTCTTACCTGGAGTCCATTAACTTTTTTAGAGTTTTAGATTAATGTTTTTCATCAAATATGGATGTCTATGGTTATTTTTAAAAACCATTCTTTCTCTTTCTCTGTCTTCCTCTTGATTTTCACAGCGTGTGTGCTGATCTGCTTGATGTTATCTCACATATTTCTCAGGCACTATTTTCTGAATTTTTTTTTTGTTTCAATTCCTTAGATTGGATAATCTCAATTGACCTAACTTCAAGTTCACCTTTTCTTTCTTCTGCCAGCTCAAATTTTGTGTTGAGGCCCCTTGATGAAATTTTCATTTCAGATATTTGACTTTGCAACTCTCAAATTTATATTTGGTACTTATTTTATAATTTATATCTCTTTATTCATTGTTTTGATTTAGTGAGGCATATTATCATACTTTACTTCTTTTTACTTCTTTATACTTGGTTTCCTTTAGTTTTTTAAATATATTTTTAATAGCTGATCCAGAGTCTTTGTCTAGTAAGTTCAACATCTGGGCTTGCTGACAGACAATTTCCTGTATATGGAACATGCTTCCTATGATCTTGCATGTCTCCTAATTTTTTGTTGAAAGCTGTATGCTTTAAACCATATAATGTGACAAATTTAAACCTCCAATCTTCTGCCAAGGCTTTGGTGTTACTATTGTTTGTTTTTGTTGTTTGTTCAGTAAATTTCCTGGACTAATTTGTAATTCCTTGGGATTTTTTGTATGTTTTTTTGGTTGTTGTTTTTGTTTTTGTTTTTGTTTTGGTCAAGTGCAGCCCCTGATGTCTCTGATTGGTTAATTTACTGTCCAGCTAATGATTGGACAGTTTTTTCTTAAGTGCCTTGAAATAATAAGCCTCCTAGCCTTAGCTGAGAGGCTCTATGTTTATGTATGTGTGGTCAGCAATTTCAATTTCCGGACGAGTAATTTACTACTCTGCATTAGTCTTCATCTGTTTGTGCATATTTTCAATTTTAACCAGAAGTAAGAGATATGTTTGAACACTTCAAAGCCCCCTATTGACATCTCATTTCCTTGGGGTTTTTTAATTATTATTTTTAAGCTTTGTAGTCAGCTTTTTGTTAGCCCCGACTCATACTGCTGCCTCATGCAGCTGTCATGTTAAACAATTGCCACTTGTTTTCAACAAATTGCACAGGGATAGTACCGTTTTCTAAAGCAAGCCCTGACTCAGGTGAAATGAAGGCAAGCCCTGTGAATAGAGCATTCTTAGAGGGTTTCCAGACATGTCAAATTATGACAATTCTCTAGGGATGGGTCTCTTGGGGATCTCCAAACCCATTATGCTAACTCTAGTGGCTTCTAGATGGCTGATTTTTAATGAAATTTTAGCCATGCTGCTGTTGGTTTTTAAGGATATCATGTAACTGGGAGAGAGGTAGGTGGGTATAGGGCAAGTTAAAACACCAAAAAACTTATGCTTCTCTCTCCAAGATTCAGCTATTTTTGAAAATAAATGCTCTTGGGATTATCGCAAGGCTTCAGGTAATTTTCAGAGATTTAGACAAATTGATTTTTACTTTTTTTTTGCCATTTTACTTATTGCTTTTATACAGGAGTGGATTTTTAAAGATCCTTTCTCTGCTATTCTGGAAGTTTATCCTGTTTCTTACAAGGCTAAAAATAATTCCTGCAATCCAGCAATCATGTCCTAGGCATTAACTTAAGTGACTGCAAAACTTATGTCCACACCAAACCTTAACTGACTATTTATAGCAATTTCATTCATAGTCACCAAAAACTGGAAGCAACCAAGGTATCTTTCAGTAAGTGAATGGATAAACAAGCTTTGGTAAGTCCGTACAATAAAATAATATTCAGTAGTAAAAAAGGCTGTTCTATCAAACTATGCAAAAACATTGATTAATCTTATATGCATATTGTTAAGTGGAGGAAGCCAATCTGAAAAGGCTACATACTGTAAAATTAAATTTATGTTATCTTATGGAAATGGCAAAACCATAGAGATTGTAAAAGACCATGTTCCAGGGTTTGGGGTAGGGAGGAAGATTAATGAAATGAAGCAAGAGTATATTTTAAGTTGGTGAAATTATTCTATGTGCTACTGAAATGGTGGATATATTACATTATGCACTGTCAAGACCCATAGAAATTAACAGCACAGAGAATGAAATTTAATGTATGTGAGTTTTTTTTTTAAATAATCATATATGTGGTTGGTTCTGTACCTTAAAACGAAGATTCTAGCTTGAAATGCAGACTATCACAAAATAATCTATTTATATTTCCAATGCATAAAATAATCTCACTGAAGAATGTTGTGAGGTGAAGGAAGATGCTACCTAAATCAACTTTGGAAATAAGTGGGGACTGCAAGAATAAAGGCAAAAACAACTGTACGTAAGAACTATGCCCTACTTGACAAAGTCGTTGGCAACAAGGGAACAAGTTAATAATTCTGATGCTGCTATATGTGGATACAAGAACTGAACAGCTAGCAAATGGAGGGTGGATGGTGGGAGCCGTATTTCTTACTGGAGTGGATGGTTGCAGACAAGCAAAAGGAAATGGATAGAATGATCCAAATGGTAATAGATTAGAGTTGGACGCATGAGTGTGGACTCATGTTTAGCTTAATGTAAGTGCAGATAGTCGAATGCAAAAACATTTATATATATGTTTATATAAGTGGGTTAGTATATACACATACATCTCCTTGCTCTGCCAGTTGAGAGGGCTTAGAAGCAATGACACCCCAATTGAATGAACACAACTAGGGCCCAGATTTTGGCTTCTGATACCATTCTTCAAAAACAGAAATAGGGCTTTTGGAAGAAATGGCTGATTCTGGGGCCACAGGAGGGAACAAAATGAGCTTGGAGCACCTTGTAATACCAGAAAGCAAAGACTTTCTTAACACACACACAGGGATAAGGTAGGCCAAAGGAACACAAGAGCCAAATGAAAGAGCTCCCAATGGCCAAAGCTAGAACAATTTAGCAAAAAATAAAAAATGTGTGGGATTATAACCAATATGTAAAATAAATGTCAAGAAAGCCATAGTAAGATTAAAAAAATTTAAGTCAAGTAATAATGGGGAGAAGTAAATGAACCACTAGTATTTATGAATGACTGAGTTAGTACTGTCAATAAATATTATCATTCAATATTTCAAATAAAAAAATGAACAGACACCCTGAAAAGATTTTTATCCAACTTTTATCAGAATTTTTCTTTTTATAACAACCGTACCTGAAATATGCAGGTTAAAATTCCAAAGTCTAATGACAGCCCTCATTTCTTGCTTCTGGAAACACAGTTGCTATAAATTAACTTCGAGTTTAAAGTGTCATCCAGTGCCCCAGAACCTACTGGTGCTGGCCTGATGCCAAAGATTCTTAATTTCCTGGTGTCAGGTTTGTTTTAATGAAAGATTCATCTTAGGTTTATTTGTTCTATAACAGTGATTTAAAAAATTATACATATCTCTGAGCTAACTTCCGGAATGAAAGAGTCCACTCGGCAGAAATGTTCCAGCTTCATTATACACGGAGCCTTCAGGCCTATCCCAGACACAATAAATCCAATATCTTGTGGAAAATGTGTCATTTGCATGGCATTTTCCCTTTGAGAATATGTGCATGCACGTTTTGTGCCAACGACAGTTGAGAGGGTAACAGAGTATGTGCTGGGCAAGGGATCTAGATGTGGCCGTCCAACGTACTTCAACTACTCGTGGAAACTCCCAGGCTGGGGATTGTCTGGTTTTTTCTTTTTATATCAGTAAAAAAACATCCATTTTATTCAAAGTGCCAATGTTGAATTTGTGCAAAACATTGAATTCTTTGTCACTGAAAACCCACTTCTCTTGTATGATGCATGTAATTGTGCACCACGAGAAAGTCTCACGTTCTCAGAAGATTCCGCCTGACAAGCGTCTATGTCAGTTGTACCATTGGGCCCTGAATTACCTCCCCACCGGAGCCATTCCCTTCCACTGACAACTCTGCCCTCAGAATGTAATCAAGAAGCATGGGATGTTGGCCATGTTCTATAGATTAAGGAAATGGAAGATTATGGAGAGTAAATGACACCCGAAAGTTAGAGAAATACCCAGTAGAGAAGCAGTGCGAATTGGCTGTGAGCTAATTGTTTTTAGGGACCCAGCTTAAATTCCCCAGCATTGGGCTTCACCCACAGTATATCATTAGATGGAAGGCCAGCTCCTGTGCAGTGATTTCTGGGATCTCAGAATTTGGAAGAATTTCTCCTTTTTCCCTCTCCCTTAATACCTCCCATTCTCCCCAGGCTCCAGAAATTTCTACCTCATTGTGAATTGCTGTCTGCCTTTTGCAGAATCCACCTAGGGGATGTGCCTATTCTGTCTGTAAACTGTGAACACATGAAGGGCAGGTCCCAAGGGTGACTCTTCCCTGTATCTGTAGCCCCTACGGCAGGTACTCATGTAGGTCCTGGGATGAAATGGTGTTCAATAAATGAACATGGAACAGGACCAATTATGGTGAGCAATGTAAGATGGGAAAGGTTGGGAGTTAGTTGGAAGGGAAATAATATACCTTGATCGCACCCTGCATGGCAGACTATGGCCTCTGCCCTTTACAGCTGTTCTATTAATGGAGACACTAATTTCTGACTTCATCTTACCATGCCCATTATAAAGACGAAGGAAACCACACCCTAACCTCATTTGCCCAAGGTCACCTAACTAGTAAATTACCAGAGCCAGGATTTGAACCAAGACTGGGCAATTCCATAACTGGTGATCTTTGTACTAAAAGATAACCACAGGTGAATTGACAACATTATGAGGAATTCAGGAGCTCGAGGACCAAGGACTAAGCCTATTTATATTCCACATAAGCATGGCATACCAAATACCTGAGAAGAAACAGGATGGGGAATTTTCTATGAGCTATTTTATCCGAGCAAGGAACATTGGGGTCTATTTTCATTGGCTTTCTACTCATTTTTTTTCCAACTGAGAACAACTGAATATTTTCCACATGAGTATAAGTGGATGTCTCAATTACAAAGGTGCCTAGAGCTCAGACTTTCTTAACTTTCAGTTTAGGTATCCACCCTGCATTGCACAATCATCAAATGGGATATGATGCAATTTTTTTTTTTTAACAGACTTTGCAAAACAAGTATTGGGTAACCAGAATCTCTCTTTATTCTTGTATGTGCCTAGCAACCTTGCAGGTCTGTTTGACAGAAAAAATTTGCCCTTGGACAGCAATTCAGCAAGATACTCAAAGGCTGGGAAAAGCATGAGACTTTGGAGTGTTGCAATCCGCTGGCCAGGCTGAGATTAACCAAGAAGGAAGTGCTCGGGCTCCCAGGATGCTCCACCCCTCCCTGTGCTAAGGCAGCGGGTACGGAGAGGAGCCAAGTCCATCCGACACATTCCAGCCTTTACTTTGTGGACTGATTCAGGGCCTCCAGCAGGAATTGGAAAACTTTCTATTTTTTTTCTGTTAAAAAAAATGATGCAACATTATAGAAAGTTTTGAAAAATGAAAAATGAGTTATACATCATTTCATCACCCCAGCAAAAGTGATTTCACTTTTGTTTATTTCTTTCCAGGGCTCCTTCTCATTCATACATATTTTACACAGTGGAGCAAAATAAAACAAGCAGCATCTGCTGAGCACTACTTGGTTAGAAACTGGACTCCATGATTTATATTTGTAATCAAATTTATTCCTGCTAAAAATCCTCCAAGGTCACTCAAAAGATTTGCTCTCATTTTACAGATAACAATATAACCTAAGAAAATTTCAGTACCTGTCTAAAGTCTGCTGAGCAAGTCAGGAATCTGGGGTTCACATCCAGTTTGCATGACCGCAAAACCAGTGGTTTATTCTACATCACAGTCAATCGGCTTTATATCTTTCTCATTTACCATTACATCTAATTATGTTATTTTATTAGACTCATCTAAATTAATATTTTAATATATGTAATCTAAATAACAATAGATATATCACCATTTATTCTAGAACGTTAAGTTTCACAGCAGGTATTAATCTCAGCCTACAAAAAAATTCCAGTTTGTAAGAAATGTAACTTTACTTGCTATAAATAGACAATATCCATTTCAAGCCTCCGTTTTGCCATATAGTAGAAACTTCTTCTCATCAATGAGATGAAGTTTTACCCCTGGACCCTGGCAGATTCCAGAGGCTATTTTTGTGTTCCACGTTCTTAAGCAGTGCCTGGCATGCTGGGAAAGGGCCGTGTGGCCCTTAGATGTTTATCCTCTGTCCACTTTAACATCTTTCGGATACCTGATACCATTGCAGCTCCTAGTTATCTGTCCTTACGAGTCACTCTCATCCTCCTTTGCCCAAGTGCAAAGCCAGTCCAGGCCAGGCCTCCTCTACCCTGAAGGGCGGGGAGGCAGGAGCAGCACCACTGGATGGATTGGTTTCCAATGTCTGCATGGCTACAGCTTTCACGGCCTTGCTTCCTCTGCAGTGGGTCCCTGCTTACGGTGGATTTGCTGCATCTGTAAATGAGGCTCTCAGGCAGGCACAGGCTATGGAGTTAGCAGCAGACACTGTGTGACTGGGATCACAACTGGATTGGGCCAGGGCAAGACAGGACCCTCCAGTGGCACTTAGAAGTGCAATCTCCATACAGATGCCCCGTGTGTATGATTATGTTTGTATCAGTCAGGGTTCTCAGGGAAAAAGAACAAATAGGATGGAGATACACACACACACACACACACACACACACACACATAATAAGATTTATTTTAAGTGACAGCCCCTGGTGACTGTGGAGGCTTGAAGACTCCAAGACCCGATGGGTGAGGCCTGCAGCTGAGAAACAGGAAAGAGTCCGGTCCGTGCAAGGCAGTCTGCTAGACAATCGCTCCCGGCCGGGAGAAGGGACGATCAGCCTTTTGTTCTATTCAAACCTTCCAGGGATTGGCTGAGGCCCACTCGCAGTAAGGAGGGCAATCAGCTTTGCTCAAAATCCACTGATTTAAATATAAGCCTCATCCAAAAACATCCTCACAGAAAATCCAAAATAATGTTTGATAACATATCTGGGCGCCGCGACCCAGACAAGTTGACATATTACAATTAACCCTCGCGACATTCCTTGCTGGAGACAGCGCTGTAAACACTCGCAGCAAAAACAGGCTACCACTCTCCAGGGCTTATGAAAATGAAAATAATCTGCTGATTATTTTAATCCAAGCTCTCAACTTCTTATGGTTACTCTGAGAGCAGGCATTTTCTAAAAAATAAAAAAAAAGCCTATATTTACAGCACATGAATTGATTCATTTAAGAAATATTAACTGTTCCTGGCATTAATGTTAATCTCTGTCAATTCAGAGGTGAATAAAATTCTGTTCTTTGCCTCAAGGAATTAATTTTAATGCAGAGACAGAAAACTAAACAAGAAGTTGTCAAATATTAAAATAATTCCTTAAACTGCAATAATCAAGAGTGCTATGGGACTCTGTTGTTTTGATCTTTCATCAGTTTTCCCTTACTGGATTTTACACAGGTGTTAAGCCACAGGCTGCACCAAGGGCTGTTGGAAGAGACAGCCGTAAGAAACGTGCCCGCATGTCGGTGGTAGGGATGCCGCGGAGGGTGACATTCACAGCATCGCATAGTGCACCCTTGTGACGACCTAGGGTGAAAGGTATCTTGATTCCAGTAAACAAAATAGCTGTGCTTCTCTTTAGCTACTAGTTTGTTTTAGCCTTAAGGACCAGTTAATTTTACAAGCGATTATATATATATGGTTTTTCTTTGCTTTGGCTATAAAGGAGGAAACAGCTAAATTTGGGATAACCTACAGCAGCACGTGGCATTCATTTTCCATGCTGACTGCACCCCGGTACTCGAGTCTCTCTCTCCTCCCCTTTCTCTCTCTCTCCTTCTCTCTCTCTGACACACACACACTTTCTCTTACTTCCTTTGTTTTTTTTCTTCACTATGTATTATTCAAAATCTTACTGTATTTAATGGATAGTTGTCAGCCAACTCAAATCCATTTTATATAGACATAAGAAATTAGGTTGATGATGGATTGATGGATGGATGGATGGAGGATGGACAGATGGAGGATGGACAGATGGATGGGAAGATAGATTTTCCTTTGATAGAGTTATGGAAAATGTCATTGAGGCAATGACGCATTTAGGCGCGGTCTAAGAGGATGGCGTGGCTGTTTTTCGGAAGGGAGGAGGCCGGTTTCTACTTGGGCTAGGCAGCAGGGAGAGATGGGGAGTCTGCTTTTCACTAATCTTTAGTGAACAGAGCTAATTAAGTAAGCGAGTTAGTAATCACATCATCTGGTTAATGCAGTTCAGAACAGGTCCCAGATACTTTGGTCATTACACTGATGGAAAGCTTTTTGAAGAAAAAAAGAAAAAGCCATCTCCCTATGCTCATCCTGTAATTATCCATTTCTTGCCTACCTCTTGCTGTTTTTGATAAGAGCCATTAGGATAATAATTACAGACTCAACTAATGTATTAATAACTCTGTAGATGCACACTTCTTTATGCTTCTGTGAAAGACTGAAACGCGTTAACCTTTTAAATGTCTTCAGTCACCGTCTGTGTCAGACATTTATTAATGACCTGGTTCAGCTGCCCAAACTCCAGCTAGCTGCAGACGTGTGCAATGTGTGGAAACAAAGCCTTTTCATTTTGCTCATGGTCATTTCCCTTTTTAGGAACTTGAAATGAAATACTGTGTTTATCCTGTATAGCCTAAGAATGTACGTCAGCTGCGAAGCCTGAAATAGACATGGTTTGCTGCCCTAAATATTTGATTCTTGAGTCAAGTTATTATAATTGCTAGACATCCCTCTTTAAATATAGAAGGACAGTAGAGCTGCACGTTTGAAATAAACACCATGCTCACAAGTAGCACAGTTCCCATTTAATGTTTTAAAATAATATCCTTAGGTTTGATGAGTGCAGAAGACTGTTGAAATACTTGACTCATCCCAACTCAAGCAGCTTTAAGGAGACATGATTAAGAGGTCTCTGGTTTACGAGGGGGTGTTTCTAGCAGCTAAGAAAGGTGCAGTTACTGTAAGACATAAACTTCAACATGCTCTTGTATGAATCCATGGTTAACCTGCCATTGCCCCAACTCTACAGCTGCTCTTTCACTCAGATTAAAGAGTGAAACCAAATATATGTACCACAGACAAAAGCACCTATCACGGAACCCAACTGACTTTGAACTGTTTGATAACTTATCTTCTACGACCAGGGCTTTGAGCTAAACTTGCAAGGCTGCTTGACATCTGCAGAAATAGCTTTGGGACAAAAATATTTTCAGAGTAATCCTGCTTGGTACATGTTGCAGTTAGAGGAAAAAATAAAGGACCCGAAGTTTCTGTGCTTATGGGATGTACGTGTGCATACGTAAAGCCCGTGACTTAGCTTCTTGTCCTCATAGTGGCAGATCTGGCCTGTTTTTAGACACCGGAGTTTAAATTCCTATGTTAATTTTGAAAGAAACTTGGTAGAATTTGGAATAGTTTGGTTTCTTGAAATTAGACTTAAGGAGGAGGCATAAATATGGTTTGTTTATTTGAAGAAGTCATAATGACAGGAGTTTTCTAATGGCTGTTTTGAAGATAACGGTGAAAACTCTAAAATTATATATGTACACACACATATGCACACACACACAGAGAAAGAGAGAGAGAGAGTGTTTGCTAGGGACAAGCTTGATGAAGATTGATGAGATCTATTAACTATGTCCAGTGCACCTCGTTTTTTTCCATCAGTAATTTATGTAGTCAACAAATATTTATTGAACATTTACTACCGAACTAGTGCTATGCCAGTTGCCGAAAATACAATGTATGTTAAGACAGGCCCGTTCTGCCAAAGTTGGCACAAACAGGTGCAAAGAAGGTTGAAATTTCATGCGACAGGCCCCATGCAAGTAAACGGGGGACTCTAAATGCTTTGGGGAGGCACCTCCCCCGGCTGAGTGGGGGAGAAAGGAGAACACTAGAGGACGCTTCTGGATATAGCCTCCATATACGTACACACACACACACACACACACACACACACATACATATATATATATATATATATAAGCTTTTTTTCTTCTTCTCTTGGTTTTGGCCATCACTTTTTGTTTGGGAATAATAAAGGCAGAGACATGACCTAACTACACTTCTTTGTTCCTGGCTTACCGTTGACACGTGCATGTGTGAGGACCCTTTCCTATTCTTGTTTTTTTATATATTTGTTTATTTATTTATTTGTTTCCCTTTCTCACCATCCCTCCCTCCCATTCCTCCTACCCCCAGTATCAGCAACAGTTCTCTTCTGGTTAATGCTCCCCTTGGCACACTGTGTGCACCGTTGTTTTGTGTGCGTGCCTCTCAGTTTCTGCAAGTGCCGTTGCTTTTTGCATCTCACTGTCTTTCTAAGTGTATTCAACATGTGCCGTGTTGTCAATATGCATCCACCATGCCACACGTCTGTTATTTCTAATTGCTGCATAACGGTCCGTCTCTACCTGGGCATCATCGTTATGATGGACGTGCAGATGATCTCCAGTTCTCTCTTGCCACACACCAATGTCCTTGTGAGGTGAACTGGTAAAGTATCTGAGATTTATACACTGTTTACTAAAAACAAATTATTCAGTATTTCTAACACATGCCTGGTGGGTAACATTAAATGCAAAGATGTAAAACACACGGTCCTTTTTCTTTAGAAGTTAATTGTATAGCTGGGGTGGGAAGGAGGGTGTATGATCTATAAATAAGTTACTCTGATAAAAACAGACGAGGGCTAGATCAACAGCTGCAAGAGGCAGGAAAAGGTAAGTGGCACTTGTCAGGCACCTACTATAGGCTAGGCTTTTTGCTGAGAATATCCCAAGCACTGGACAGTCTTTCTGGTAAGTATGGCAAAGGAAGGGAGAATTTTGAGGGTAGAATCTAAGACGCCTACTTGGAAAATGCCTGATTTATTCAGGGAATATAGACCTGCTCGAGGAGGCAGGAAGAACAGTATGGTCAAAGCAAACCTGAAGCAAAGGATTGGTGTTCAGAACATGCAGGATCTTGGGGCAGAGGAGGCAGGACTTCATTTGAGGAAAGCACGAAAAGCATAAGAAATGGTGAACGTTCCTTAGAAACTCATAGCATGTAGTGTATCATTTAATGTTATTTTAAATTATGAACAGAGGTGGTTTCTTACTAACTAATCCTGTAAGTATTGGTTGAGCAACTAATATGTGCCATGCAATAGGCTAAAATCTGGAATGACAGAGGTGAACCAAAGAGACTTGATCATTATCCTAATGGAATTTAACATTCTAAAGGGTAAAAATAGACGATCAAAGTAGAAAAGGAGCAGATGAATAAATGAGCAAACCATGCAAGAAAATATCAGATCATACGTGCTAACCTATGCATCATAATTTGCATTAGAAATGACTGCCCCCTCTAGGAAGGCAAAACAGAGGAAAACAATACCGCTCCCACCGCAGTGAAAGGCTTGGCTACTCAATTGTCCTTTCACTGATACAAAGATGATGCCCCTGCAGTGCTCAGGAAGAAGCTGGGGGGTAGATTTCAAGCCTCGGTTATGCCCACAGCCTGGAACCATTGGCAAAGCTCACCCCAGGCAGCTCTGTGCGGCAGCCCTGGACGGGGACACCGTCAAGATAACGTGATAAAAAATGACAGAGGTGGAGGGTGGCTATGTCAGTCAGCATGACTGGTATGGGCTTGCAGAAGTGGTGGTATTTGTCTTGAGATCTCAAGGAAGGAGCCAGCCGTGTGGAGCTGGGGCAGTGGCATCCCAGCCAGAGCAAGCAGCAAGGCCAGGCCTCCAGCACGAGGACTGACGTGGTTGTTCACAGACCAGAAAGGCCAGCGAGTGACGTGAGAGCAGGAGACGGAGAGACAATGGTGGCCAAATGACAGAAACCATGCTATGGCGTTGGGATTTTAAGATTGTACTTAAATGGTCTGTGTATGCTGTTTGGGCATTGTTGTAGGTGAAGCTAAGAGAGGGAATGCAATTGAAGAATGGGTTTAAAAGAATCTCCAGAATATCTTAGTTTCTATGTCAGATATAAATATATACGTTTAGCTTATGAAGTTCTGATTTGTGAAATCAAGATTCTAGAATGTTGTAACTGAAAGGGACCTCACATATTATTTAATTCAAATGTATTTCTTATTTAAATGGAAAAATGAGATCTTATTTAGATATATTAATATATAGTTGTATTGATTGATCTGTATTGGTCTATATAGATATATTGATATATAGATGTCCCCCATTTACTTGCACAGGTCTGTCTCATGAAATTTCAATCTTCTTTGCACCTGTTTGTGTCAACGTTGGCAGAAAATGCCTGTCTTAATATACTTTGTATTTTCAGCAACTTGCACAGGACTAGGGGGTACATATACATCCTATCTAGATATATTAACAAGCAGCAAGTTCAAAAGCTCAGGAATAAAACAAATGCAGTTACTGAATCTTTCTATATCTGAACTTATTATGCATATTTGCAAACCCAAGCCCCCATTCTACCAGGGAGTGGAAATTTAACTTAGCTCCATTTGGTGACTCCTCCACCCTCTTCCCGGTGCTCTTGCTAAATTCTGTTCTAAGCCATAACAGCACTGGGAGAGACGGTGTGTCCCATATTCAGTATTGTTTTATTACTTTTGGGTAGTTATAACAAAGTACCTTAGACTGGGTGATTTATAAACAACGGAAATTTATTGTTCACATACCCAGATTGGGAGGCCCAATATCAAGGCACCAGTGGATTTGGTGTCTGTTGAGGGCCTGTTCTTCCTAGAAGGCACCTGCAGTGTTTCCTCACGTGGTGGAAGGGAAGGGACAAGCTCTCTCCGGCCTCTTTTATAAGAGCACTAATCCCATTATAAGGGACCTAATCGCCTTCCAAAGACCCCACCCCACAGCACTGTCACACTGGGGGTTAGGTTCCAATATATACATTTTTGTGGGGCACAAACATTCAGATCACACAATTGGCATTAGCCTTTGCCCTCCCCCCACACTGGCATAAGTGGCAATGAGCTTGCTCTCTGTCACCCGGTGAGGGCCGTGCACCAGCTCTTGGGTCCTGTCTGAATTATTCTTAGTCTCATGGAAAATTTTGCATATTTTCCCACATCACTCTTGGCAAGTGGATTTTATATAATAGACCCAAAACTTCCTGCTTGTACACCCAGTGTAATATTCCCTCCTCGTGCACCAAGGTCTTGCCCTCCCTGGCCTTCAGCACCGATTCTCTCCTCCTCTCAGCCCCTCAGTCCTTCTCAGAGGTCCCCCATCCACCCCTTCCTTGGGGACCATCAGCTTTTCTGCCCTCATCCCCTTTTCCTTCCTTCTCCTCTCTCCAAGGCAGGCAAACTTTATCTAGTAATTCGCTGGGGGGCTGACAAATTACGTCTATCCAATTAAATATTATTCTGAATCTTTTCTATTATCCCTAGGTCACCTAAATCTGTCACTTTCGCACTCTGCATTCCGCTGCCATGTAATTAGCTGCCTGAATGCAGGAGGTCAATAGGGTAATAGGACATATTCCTGAAAAAATAGACCACAATGATTAATAATACTACAAGATACTTTCCCACCGCATATGACTTATCAAAATAAAACAGTGTCATTGAAAGACACAAACCGTGTGCAACTCAATGTAAGCTAATAGATCTTAAATATTTTATAATTCTGTGACTTAAATGTATTACAAATTGGTCTATCCCCCAAATGCACATACACATTAGTATATAGGCTACTGGGCAATGTCTGTTTATCTTTCTAAAACTAGGTATAGACATGGATCTCACACACTCATGCACAATACAGCCCACATGCAAACTAAGCCAAGGCCTGTGGTATGTCATGGATGTTAACCTAAACCAAATGCTGGAAGGGAGCCCTTTGATACAGGGTGTTCTCCTGGGGCATACGTGGTTGAGTCCTTTACCTGGCATAACATTTCAGTTGTGTGTTAAGCTATGAGAATCAAGCCAAAAATCTGGCACAACAACCCTGGCCCAGGCAGGAAGCACAGGGGCTAACCTGCTTGATCTGGCAGGTCAAACAGCCACTCGACTCAGCCCACTCCACCAACCAACTCAGGGAGACAATCTTCAATTGTGCATTTCTAAGGAGGCTGGCCTTTGATCTCACTTGGATCAAGATACAATTCCACCTAATCTTGGAGCCCAGCCTGTAAGCCTGTCCAACTACAGATCCCTGATAACAGAATTACCCAGCCAGGGAATGCATCCTGTGACCAGCCTGAGCAGAAGCCATCATTGTCCCCAACCAGCAGTTCCACCAGACAGCAGAGCCTAGACAGTGTGGTCACAGTACAGTGGAATCCAGCCAGTAGCTCCCCACCGACGTCAGAGCACAGGCAGTGGTCCAGCCAGCTAGAGAAATCACAGCAAGCTCTGCCTCCCTGGGATGGTCCCAGCTGGTCCTTCCAGATTCACAGGCTGGTCTGAAAAGCGAAGCTCTGTCTTTGCAAAAAAACACCTATAAAGGCTTGAATTTTGACATGGAAAGCCTCAAAAGGACTTTGAGCAGAAGAGTGACAATGTCATATTTGGGTTCTGGAATTTAAATATGAAACCAAAGTAGAGGATATTTTACATAATTCTCTGGTGTTTTTCCTAAAATCCATATTTATTTGAGGTCACGTAGCACAAAAGAGGATATATTTTATTTCCAAATGTTCTTAAATCTATTCTTTTTCTATATGTAGTAAGGAAGTTACAAAGATGAAGACAAGATGACATTCTGTCATGAAGCATTTTGACATTAAAAACTTTATTTTTAATTTACTGTCAGAGCCTAGACAAACTATTTTGAATATTCTTAAAAATTGTACATTTTCATAATGTTTAAATAATTTATGGATTTGATTTCTGGAAATAGCAACAGTCATTTGATTTTTAGTAGCCTTTATTAATATGGGAGGTGAGAGTCACTCGCACCATCTTACCGAAGACCTATCAGGTGGCTGGCACCTTATTTTGTTATCATTTTTATATTACACAAATATTATATTACTTTCTTCCCATCTCACAGATGGGAGACTGAGTCCCAGGTATTTGCCCAGTGAAACACAATCAGGAAAGGAGAGAGACCCAGTATTTTAAATTCCAAGTCCATTTCTCTTTCCATTAGGCTACACTGTCGTCTAAATTGAATTGTTAAGCTAGAAGACAAATGGGAAATTGTTGCTTTATGAAGTTACAGCAAAGCTCTTATTGTCCACTGATATCCAAGTCTAGAATATATTTTAAACAGAGACTGTGAAATCAGAAGATGTCCATAAATATTGTTTGTTTAATGAATCAGTTATATTGAGTCAAGTGTTACATACCAGATATATTCTCTGGCATAATTTCTCTATATCCACAGAGAAATTCATTTGTTTAGAGATGCTTTTCTTTATTAAAGATACAGTCCGTGCATATTACATCACAAATGAGTCTTGCGTGAGTGTGTGTGCACACGCTGATATTCTTCATTGAAAATGAACTCATTTTTCAAAGCTCACACCGCTTATTATCTCTTTGAGACTTTCCTGACATATCAATTTAAAATTGATGACTCCCTCTTTGTAACTTCCATTGCTCCCTTCAAAAAAGTCTATGACAGCAATTCTAGGAAATGTTTGAATGTATTTGCTTTGAGGACTGTCTCTCTCCCCCGACTCAGAGGGACTTGAAGAGAGCAACCAGGCATTTTTCACCCTGTTTTCTCATGATCTAGCACAGCAACAAGCCCAGGGAAAGTATACAAGCACTTTTTGAACATGAATTTCAATCCAATTATCATTTGTTTCAAAACAGCATCATTTTGCTGGTCTCTTTATTACTATACTGAATTAAAATCTGATTAAAAACATAAAATAATATTTACTGAGTATATATTTTGTGCTAGGCACTACACTTGCTCTCTGAGAATTTGAGTATAGCAATTTTAGATTATTTCATCTTTCCCCCGTCATTTTCTTGATTTGTGATGGGCGTCCATGCCTGTGCCTGTGTGTAGATGTGAGACTAAGGAGGTCTATGGGCTGGAGGAATTATACGAGGGCTGTCTGGTAAGTATTCAGCCATAAATGTCTCCATTTTTCATATTACATGGCTGGACACTTTCTGGACGGCCCTCGTATGTTTGCCAGGTGGGTCCTGGTCTTTCTCCCTTGTTCCTTTTTGCCATGACAAGAACACCTGGAAATCACGTCAGGTCAGCCTTGCTGAGCGGAAGATGTGGCAGCATCTGTGCAGCTGAGAACATGCTCATCATGTTAATCATGTTAATTATGACTTTGATAGTGTAGCCACCACCCTGAGTTCTCTTCATGTTCATAGATCTGCCCCCTGAGGGCACAGCCTGCCTTACTTAATCCACACAGAATGGGGCCCTTGAGCCCAGCACGTATCTGAACAGACTGGATCCACCAGGGCAGATATTCTAGAGACTGAAATTTCTGTGTCACAGAGATGGCTCACTTTTAAAATCACCATTCCTTACGTACCAGCCCTTGTCCAAATGTTGTGGAGAGTAATGAATCAGAATGTCCTCTAAAGGCTAGTTGGGGAGAGAGATACAGAGGCAGGCTCCTTCTGTCTTTGGTGAAGGCAGCGATGAAGCTGTGCACGGGAGATTAGGGACATTAGCAAGGGGCCCAACCCATGGGGCCCCAGGGGAAGGTGCCTGGTGGAACTGGCGCCTGAGCTAAGAACTGAGAGTTAAGAAAAAACATTCTGATGGAAAACGGGGTAAGGAGGTGGTGTGGGGGAAGCCTGATAGAATAAACACCCAGAACAAAGAAAGTATTAGCAACATGAAGCTATGTAATGTGTGTCATAAGAATCACAAAGAGTTTGTGCTGATATTTAATGGTATGAGATGGGTGCATTAGTCAGCATTCTCTCTGTTATGCTGCAGTAACAAACAATCCCAACACCACAAAGCTTTGCGTGTCTCTCACATTGCATATCAGCTGCAGCCACTGCATGTCGACCATGGCAGCTACGACTTAGTTGCATGTATCTTCTTCATTCTGGGATCTGGGCTAAAGAAGCAGCTCCTGTCTAGAACATGCTATTCTCATGGTAGAGGCAGAAAAGGAGTGTTAGGACCGTGCAGAAAATCTTACACTTTCTGCTCCAGCACAAAGCACACATTTGTTTCTCTCATAATCTACTAGCCAGATTATGTCACCTGACCAAGTCTGACGATAAGAACAAGGAAAAGAATTCTCACGGTGGGAGATGGGGATAAACAGGCATCTTAAAGGAAAGGCCAAAAGTCCTTGGGAAGAATAATAAGGCAATATTCAGAGCCTGGTCTGCCTTAGACAAAAGGTGATTTTTCCTGGGAAGGATGCCCCTGTGGGCAAAAGGAAAGGCAAAGCCACCGTCTCAGTGGCCCCCGCGGCTCTGTATTAGTTGGTTCAGGTTCAGGCTGCTATAGCAAAAAAGCATAGACCGGGCTGCTTAAACAGCAAAAATTTTATTTCTTCACAGTTCTGGAGTCTGGGACGGCCAAGATCAAGCTTTCCTCAGATCGTGTTTCTGGTGGGGCCTCTCGTCCTTCTGTGTCCTCACAGGGCCTTTCCTTGGGTGTGCCCACAGGTGGCAGGAGGGAGGAAGCTCCGTGGTGTCTCCTCTTAGGAGAACACTAATCTTATAGGATCAGGGCCCCACCTTTAAAACTCATTTCACTTCAATTGTTTT
Source organism: Avahi laniger (assembly GCA_963575035.1). Taxonomy (NCBI): domain Eukaryota; kingdom Metazoa; phylum Chordata; class Mammalia; order Primates; family Indriidae; genus Avahi; species Avahi laniger. The sequence continues at coordinate 49,928 of CAUYSK010021848.1, forward strand.
CTTATACACCTCGTCTCCAAACACAGCCACACTTGGAGTTAGGGCTTCAACATGAGAGTTTGAGAGGAACACAAACATTCAGTCTATGACAGACCCACGTTTTGAGAATTACACCAAGGGGGGCTCCAGCCTTAGATGGCTGCCAGAGCTGGGAGTAAACAGGCCCTTCCTCTCGTGCCTCCTCGAGTGCACTGAGGGCGTGGGGACAGGCTCTTGGCCCTGCCAGGGTGGCCTTCCGGGCAGCTTTCGCAGACCCACCACTCTGAACCACTGCACTTTCTGGTCACTTTCAAGCATCTAACTTCTGTTCATGGCATCCCAATTTCCTAAAATGTCCTTTCCATCCTTTTAACTCTTCCTTTCTCACTTATCTTCCTATTTTTGTTTGTGTTTTAACATAAAAAGTGATTTATTTTATAAAAACCAGCCGATTTCCCCTATTCTACTTTACCTCCTCCTCCCCACCGGGTTCATCAGCTATTATACTCCATCTGCAATGTCCTTCTGGTCACTTTCCTAACTACTTGGTCATTTTTCATGTACTTGGATTATCTCTCTTTCTTAAATGCAAAACAAGGTCATCTCTGTATCTCAAAGACTAGCCTAGAATCTAAGTAGGTCGATGGAAAAGAAAAAAAAAAATGAATGCATGAATGAGTGAATGAATGACATAACTGAGAGTGTATCCTATCCTTCTCCAGGGAAGCGCACATGCTTCCTTTGGCCAATCCATCTTCTTTGAAAAACTCAAAACTGTGCCATTAGTAGAGCATGAGGCATGACTTGGAGGAAGGAAGAAGGGGAGGGTGAGGAGGAAGAGAAACCTTCCAAAATGCCTGAAATCCCATGGTGTGGCTTACTCATTACTGTCACCTCAATCCAGTGCTACTGACCCTTTGTGCTGTCTCTGGGTCATCAAAGGACTCCTTACAGCTGAGAATCTAATTAGCCAGACAGGAGGACCAGGGCAGGAGAGCGGCAGGCTCACTTCAGCTCGTTAAAAGCTCCCAGTCTCCTGCTTGGGAAATTGCTCTCCCATTTTACCAGAGCTGTTTGCATTTTGCAGCTCCCAGGGGACAGAGGGCAGTGCTGGTTGAATGCCTGGCTAAGCCATTTGGCCCAGAGCCTCCATAAAACCTCGGCACCAGCCTTCCTGCCTTGGGGCTTTCCTCATTAACCGTGGAGACAGGAGCCTGCTGTTTGGCTCGCAGAGGCCTAGGTGAGGCTGACTGGCCTCCCCTTCCGTGAGGGCTCAGGCTGATGTAGAGCGTGGAAGAGGGCAGAAGCGAGGCGGTGGTGGTAGACCGTGAGCAACTGCAGGAGAAAGGGAAGGAGGTAGCAATGAAAATAAACACGTGCAAATCAAAACTCTGATTTACAAAAACGTAAGCCCCCTTTGTAATAGTTGATAGCTCGCTGCTTGGAAAATCTCACCGTAGACATCCACCTCCCACTTTGAAATTGAACCCGAACCCAGCCTTAGTTTTACATTATCATTTTGTCGATAATCTATGCAACACTTGAAGGGTCTCCTTGCAGTTTAATGGTAATTGCAAGACACTGTGCACTAGTAGTTTGCAGAGATAGACAGGGACCAGGTAACATGGTTACAACATCATTTCAACAATTTAGAAGATGGCCTCTACACATCCTCTAACAGCCAGCAGAGGGAACTTTCTAAAGCTGCCGAAGCCTCTCTGCTACATGGAAACCCTTCAGCAGCGCTGCACTCTACCAGGTCAGGCTTGCCCACCTTTGCTTAGAGTGCTTAGGGTCCGAGACCCTCTGGGAGCAGGTCCGGGCAACCGCAGCCACCTCTGCTTTCATATTCATCCCTTAGGGTGGCTTGCTGCTGTGGAGAGTGGGTCTCCCTGAATCATCACCTTTAGGGGACTTAATGGCCCTGAAAGAGAATGTATAGGATTTAGGAAAAGAAAGTGTAGGTGCAGCCAGGAGCTGAGTATAGCGGGTGGAGAACTAAATTACTCCACTAAGGGCCCGGGGACCAGAAAACTGTCTGTCCATATCACCGCACATCCAAATAATATCTGATACACATTCTATTTTGAGGGGGGAGATCTGTAAGAAAAAAAAATAACAAGTATATTCCTCATCAAAGACAGTGCACTATGAAACAGGAACAGCAGTATGAGACAGTGAAATAATCTTCAGTGGAGGGGAAAATGATTAGAGCAAACAGGGCCAGGAAGAATAAAAATCCCTTCCATCCCAAGCTCACAATAACTTTCCCCTTCTACTGCATAGGGGAGGGAGTAGGTCCTATTTCACTTGGAATCCTAAAGCCAGGGAAGCTCAGCTTCGGGGTTGGCCCAAATCACACAATGTTCAAGTAGCAGGTCTAGAATGGGAACTTCTGATCACAGGGTCACCTGCCACATTACTGTACTCGTTGGTGGGCACAGAAACATTGCACAGCTACCTGGTGTGTAGAGCACTTCATGGAGTAGGGTAAGAGATTATGGCCTCTGTATCCAGACACACCTGGCTCCCAATGCCACCACCACCTCTTGTGAATGATGTCACCTAGGGCAGGTTCCTTAAACTCTTCTGAACTGCACTTCTTCAAATGTAAGGTGTGACACTGATATCGCTCATGATAGGTGGCTGAAGGAGTAGAGATTATAGATGGAAAGTGATTCGTGTAATACCTGGCTCATGGTAGATACTAAATCTTTAGGAGCTGGAGTTGTGTTTACTGGATGCATAAATTAATGAACCAATTAATAAGGAGGAGTCCCCGAGGTCTCCTCTAGTTCTAGCATTCCATAGTCAGTATCATGACACATTCCTTGCAGTGTCTAAAAGTAAGTCTCTAAATGTGTCTGAATGCCCCAGGGAACCCAACATCTGGGCAGGAGGTGAACAAAATGATATTAAATACAACATTTTCCTTTCTAAATTCTACATGTTGTGATTGATTACTAATTTCCCCTCCCTGAGACTATGATCGTTGCTGTAATCTAGGGTGAAATCAAACTGCATCGGAGGTGACTGTAATTAAAAGTCCTCTGAGAGCCTGACAGGTAGCTTTCTGAAAGCCATCCTAAAACAGTAGGACTGTGTAAGAGCCTCTGTTTTGCTTCTAAATGACTGTTTCACCAGTACTCTTCTACTTAGTGAGTTTGAAACACAAATTATTTTACTGCCTACACCTGTTATATGCTAGCATATAAAATAATAAGAAAATAAACAAGTGGTATTGAGTCTGTCTCTAGAAATAATAATAGCCGTTACTTAAAGGGCACTCCTATATCCCACATACTTTGTTAAATGTCTTTCATGTAGCATCTTTGATTCTCCTACTAGCCTTGTTAGGGAAGTAGAACAGCTCAGCGAGGTTAGATAGTTTCCTGGTGTTATTAAGTGAGCATCTTCTAGGGTCAAAATTCAAACCCAGTTTATTCTGGCTTCAAAGCCCACGTTTTCTACTGAACTATATTATCCCACAAATATACCAAAATAATAAAAAAGAGTTGGTTATATATGAGGTGTGTTAACTTGGCATCTCAATTCCAAAACTGAGAATTACTTAGTGAATAAATTGAGCTGCAACTTTTAACCTAGCTGGGGACTTCCACATGAGACTGTACATCAAAATTTTGTTGTTGTCGTTATTAATTTCTTTAATGTGCATCAAGTTTCACATCAGCCCTCCTGAAACAGAATCTCTAGGGCCTGATCCCTGAAATCTGTATTTTTGTGTAGCTCTCAATGTGGTGCTGATTGACCAATCTAGAGAAAGACATAGGAAGCCACTATTTGGTTAAAGGCACATTGCTTCTTTAAGACTAGGTAGCTCTTTTCTCCTCTCACATTTATGATTCTTTTGTTTTCATTATAAATATATAATTTAATGGGGAGAAGTAAAAGAAAAGGCCAAACAGCTCATTAGCTCCCTTCCAAGATATATTACCTAGACATCTGTTGATATATTTTAAAAATCATACATATGTACATACATATATATTTGCAGTACAGAAAGTACCATATGAAAAAGTAAAAGTCTTTCTATAACCACCCTTCAGCTCTCCGCAAAGCCCACCACCATACATATGAATATATATCTTCTTTTTCATTTACACAGCAGATTCCTACTATACACATCGTTCTACATCTTTGCTTTTTTTTTAATCCTAGAAGCTTTCTGGAGATCTTTCTGTTTTGTTACATTAAGGGTTCAATTTTTATAAAAGATTCACAGCATTCAAATATGTACCATAATTGATTTAAGAAGTCTAATATTAATAAGCTCATTAATTTATTCCAGGTTTTGGTTTTTTGCTATTTTCTTTTGAAAACAATGTTGCTTTGAATATTATTCAATACTAACCTTGGTGAACATCTGCAAAAACAATGTTAGGTAAATTCCATAATCATGGCATTACTAAACCAAAAGATAAGGGCATTTTAAATTTTGATACATGCTGTCAAATCATTATTTAACCAAAAACATGTGAGACTGCCCATATTTCATGCAGCCCCTAACCTAGGTGTCCTCGGATGTGACTGAGACTGAGATGCAAGACAATAAGGGAGCATGTTCCAAAGATGATGCCAATCTGTTAACCAGCATCTTGCTAAAAGCTTTCTGAATCTATATTGGAACACTGAAAACACACATGCACGTACATATGTATGCATATGTACATATACATATGTGTGTGTATTCACAGCCCCAAATATGTATGTGCTCACTTATATATGCATGTATATACACTCATATATGTGTATATGTATGTAAAAATACACATGTATGCATACATTGAATATCACTGGAAACAAGCATACACAAAATGAAAATAATTAAAATTTAAATTTAAAAATAAAAAAAGAGAAAAAAAACAAAAAAAAAAAGAAAGAGGAATTGTTTCCTAGAGGAAAAGTATGTGAGAGAGATTTATTTTCACCATTTATCCTTTTGTTTCTTTTGAGTCATGTGCCACATACACATATTACCTAGTCAGAGTAAATAAAATAAAAAGTATCCCAGAAAAGAAAATTATAAAAACATCTAGACTTTGATTCAACAATTTCTCCTCTAGAAATTTATTTTACAGCTAAGCCAGACCAACATATGTGCAGAATAAAATATATTTAGAATTATTCACTGCAGCATTGCTTGTAATCATAAAATAATAGAAACAGCCTTAATGTATGTCAACATTGGACTAGTGAAATGAAGATTTCATACACTAAAATCCTTTGCATCCATAATAAGAAATGAATTAGTTTATGATATGGAGTATTCTCAAAAGTATATTGCTAAATGAAAAGGCAATTTGTAAAACAGTGGATGTGACATTTACCAATTGTATTGAAAAGGAGAAAAAAATCATAGGTATGTGTGTGCATGATATAATAAGTGCACAGTATTTTCAAATATATTAATATTACATGTGACACAATATTATATATTATACACACATAAGCAAGCACCCACAGGTATGTACATACATACCTATTAATACATATGTATGTGCATTTTCTTGTGATAGAATAAAACACTTCTGAAAAGACATACAAGCAATAAATAATAGTACAGAACTCTAAAAATTGAGTGATGGGATAACAGATGGGAAGGAGTCTTTCACCATAAAGTCTTTTGTTCCTTCTGAATTTAAAATATCAAAAAATGAAATTAAAATTAAAGAGAAATATACGCAGGCAAAGCTTCAAACTCCCAGAACTCTCCACCTACTTCCCAGTATGTTTGTCTCATTGCTACATATTCTGCTTTAGGGTCATTTTTGCAAAGTGGGTGAAAAAAACAAATGCACTATTGAAAGAAAAAGAGATGATTCCATGGGTCAGCATAACCCTTGGCGGAACTCAGCGGAGATGTCGTCAAGAGTCTGCACGAACTTTCTAAGTGAAGGTCTACTTTCAATCCAAAGTGACTTTCTTGACTAAAGTTCCCTTGAATCATCTACAAACTTGACATTTTCCATTGAATTTTTGTGAAGTTGAATCTCCACTTCCCTCTCATTGGAGGGTGATAGACTCGGAAACACCCCGTTGTTCGTGAGCAACACATTTGCAGATGGCTTTTGGGAGATTGGTGCTCCCCAAATGGTCTGTGATTGAGCAGTGTGCCGCACGACGTTTGAATTTTAATCTACCTCCATCCACTAATACTTTTGGGAATGGAAGTGCTATTTCCTAAATGAAATTGTACCCACTTTATGAAAATGATTCGAATAACACTTAATGCTTTAAAAATAGAAATATATATGCTCTTGGAAATATACTTGTTAGGGCAGGAGACAAATAAATAACACATGAAGAGCCCACTCTGAGTTGTCAGAGGCAGGGAAGCCCTCCTCAAGGGCTTTCAAGCATCGGTCTCATGTATTGATGCACGTTATGCAAAGGGCTTTTCTACTTTTTTTCAGACCTTTGGCCACGTCCCAGAGAGTTAAATCGATCTTCAGCTAAGAGATTTTTTTCACACATTTGTGCAACTCCGGGTCTTGGACACCAAATCCAAACCTGCTTGCACTTAACACTTTTCACACAAACAGCAGCTTCAATTCAATGCAGTGAATATTTTATTAGCGTTTATTTTTTCCTTTCTTTCATTTTGTCTCTTTTCCTTCCCTCAATAAAAACTTATTTATTGCTATTCTTGTTGTTGGGGACTTAATCTAGATCCTAAAATTATAAGGATTATTTGAAGGCACAGAACCTGCCCTCGAAGAGTCCAGACCAGGGGGAAGGACAATGTCACCACCCCCTGCGGTGAGACCGTCGCTGTAGTGGAAGCAAGCGCAGGCGCCATCAGAGGACGATAAAGACAGCAGTTACTTCTGTGGAGATAAGAAGGAAAGTGATACAGGAATTCAGCAGTAAAGGTGGGGGGCCAGATAGCCAAATGGAGGCAGGCCTCCCTGGCCGAGGGGACAGGTTAAGCAAAGCCCTGGAGACCGGGAGCCGCGTGATTGCCCCACGCAGGAAACGCAGAGCAGCGGCGACAGCGCTGACGGGAGATGCAAGCAGGAGAGGGAAGCTGGGAAAAATTGGCATCAGAGGCTGGGAACAGTTCGTCCAGAGCTGCGTATTTCGCACGGGAAGATCCGCTAATCCGTGTATTGCTGAGGTTAAGGACGTAGGAGTGCTGCAAGAAAAGGTCTATTTGGGATTCTAAGATCTGAGAGGAGAGTTCTTAACAGCCAAGGCGAAGGCAGCTTTCAGCTCCTGGTTCTGCTCCCCCGAGACCTGCCACCCTGGGCCTGCCTGCCCCCACCGTGCGCTAGCAGACAGACAGCAGCCCTTCTGGTGACCTCGCGCTTACATCTTGTCACTCGGACCCCTGTCACCTCCACCGTCAGCCCACCCTGCCAGGTTCTCCCACCCTCTCAGCCGAACAGGGGTGTTTCCCTTCCTTGGTTTGCAGACTGGGGGAAATCTTGTCACTTCTCCTAGCGCAGAAAGGCCATGCAATCAAGGGTTCGAGACTCTGGTGAAAATAATTCTCTAGTTAGACCCTCTTGACAGCTGCGTCAGAAACTGTGTTAATATTTTCCCTTTGTGTTTGCTCTTTAAATTCCTGTTAGATAATGATTATCACTTCAAAATTGAAAATACGGACACGTATCCTAAGGAACACAAGGTAGACTATTGATATGTGCTAAAACACTCTTCCCTCCTCACTGTAAACATTTCTTAAAAATAGAGCAAACAAATGTGTGCTTTCTTTTGCATTGTTTTTAATATATATGCTAAGAGGCTTATATATTCACTTTTTTTTGACACAATATCTCTACTTTTAGGAATTTGCCCTAAGAAAGTAATTGGTGTGCAATCAAAGCTATGAATGCTAGATTGTTCAGTCAACATTACCAAAAATGGAGAAAAACAGAAAACATCCTAAATTTCTATCTATTAAGGAGTAGTTGAATTGATTATCCTGTACCCACTAAAACTTATAGTTTGGGAAAATCATGGCAACATAGTGTCAGATGAGCAAGTAGGAAACAGTAGCATGTATAATACATGTACATAAGCATAGAAAAAACACTGGCGAGAAAAACACCGGAATGTCAGCAGTAGTTCTATCTTGGTGGGATGTTTCAAATGACTTTTGTTTTCTTTTTTACAGGATGACAGATGTGACGTTAGGTCAGCTGTGGGGAGGATCTGGGCCAGGCGTGGGGTGCGCAGGAGATGGCTGGGCTGTAGCTCCACACTGAAACCCCTGACGGCAAAACGCATGACGGCCCGTGCTGGCCAGGTGCAAGCCAGGGGCACAGAGCTGGGCTTGATGGCCGACTGAGGGAAGGAGGCATGTGATCACTCAGGATACCAGTGAAAAGGGGGCAGACATAAATAGACTCACATTCCTAAAGGGTTAAAATGGGACAGTGTTAATAAAGAGGATCAGTGACGCTAAAAAATCTAAATTCCGAGCTCCCCGTTCTGAAAAGCATTTGATTCATTTGCTTCATGAGATTCAGACCAAGGCTTTCCTCCCTCATTTTTGCCAGTGTTGGGAAAGACTCCATTTCTCCAGTTATAGCCTATTAGGCTTTTCTGGAACAGTGATATTCCCTCATGAAAGAAATGTTTTAACTTCAGGGCGACTGCTATAGGAGGAAGTGTGAAAAACGTCACTTTTAAAGAGATATTTGCATTCTCCTTTAGATATTTTGCATTGTTTAAAAAAAAACCTATGGAATTAAAAAATGAAAATTTGAGATATTGCTATTCTTGTGGGATGAGAATTGGGCCTCAATGAAAAAATTAAGAGAGACAGTTCTGATGTGAATCTTATGTTTATTATTTTAAAAGCTCTGTGCTAATACCGAAAGAATGTATTTCTGGTGGGAAGTGATATATTTCCATGGCTTCAGGGAATTTGACTGCTTTCCTAAAAATATATTTCCTTAGATATTATAAACAAAACACCTTAAACAATAATAAAAATGGCAAAAAAAACCTACAGCAAGCATAGCAATGGTTTATATTCTTACCATTTAAAGACTTTGAATTTATAAGAAAAGCATGAACATCCATTCCCCCAAGAAAAAAAGTGTGCAAAGATTACAAAAGGTGATTTACCGGAGAAGTCTTGCAATGGCAAACAAATATGAAATAAAAATGTTAACTTACTAGTAATCAAAGAAAATGATATTAACACATCAGCAAAATAAAATTTGTTCTCAGTAGGTTGAGAGAACAGGTCGTGGAGTTTCCTTACGGTTGCTGTTGTTACATGAAACTTGACATTGGTGTGTGGGACAGTAACACTCTGCTAACCTCCAACGTGGTAAATCGCCCCAGCATTTCTGCAGGACAATTTAAAATTAGCCCTAGCTTGTTAAGCTAGTAGTTCTAATCCTTCCAACTTATCACTTGAAAAACCATAAATATATACATATAACCAAGCAGTTGTTCACAGCAGCATTTTTGTAACAGCGAAAATTATCCAAATAACTGAAAAGAACAACAATAGAAAAATGTTCAAATTAACTCTAGTTAATCCATTTGGTGAAGTTCCAAGCAGTCGCTAAAAACTCAGGTTTTCAAAGACTATTTAATGGCACAGGAGATTGTTTAAAGTAATAATTAACAAAAGAAGAAACTAAGAAAGCCATGTACATTATGTTTCCTCAATATGTTTATAAATATATGTGCATTAGAAATACTGGGAGAAAAATACATAAAATATGAATAATGGTTATCTTTGCATGATAGGATTATCTTTTCCTTCTCTCCCATATTTTTTCATATTTTCCAAAGTTTTTACCAGAAATATGTATTACTGTTATGGTTCAATTAAAACTTCTTATTTGAAAACAAAATGATGTTTCTGGGAGTGTCGAAAGTTCTCCTTGACAACATCTTACAATTCTGAGACATTGAGATTTATAATAACGTTATCTATTTGGTGATGTGTTCTTGAATCTGCCGATGCTTATGTGTTCATGAATTTTTATTCCAAGGGCACTCAGGGGAGTGAAGTGTCCAAGGTCAGGTAGCACAGGCAAAACTGGACCCCAGGTCTCCTGGCTCCTGCGCCAGCTCTTCCCTCTATCACCATTTTTTGTTTGTTTGTTTCGTTTCAAGAACTTTTCTGACCTGACTGGAAATTTCAACCAGAACTGCAAGGGTATGCAGAATTATTGAAATATAAAGATGAAGGAGGAAGAGAATGTTTGCCTATGATAACAGTCTCCTCCCCTCCCACGACGCTGGATCTTGGTTAATATGCTCAAGCTAGTTTCCTCTGAAAGGAGCATTCCCACCTGTTCTGTGGAGTGATACTTGAATCTCAGTATTTGGTGGGTTGGATACATTATGTCTGGAAGTTTTACTCTACAAAGTATTTCTAATTTATTTGTAAGTCCCCAGTTTAAATGTATGCACATGATAATTAAAATCCCGGGTGTTTTATTATCTACATAGCTGACCCGTGAGATGCATTCTTAGGGATTGATTTCCTCAGTTCACTTGGAGCAAATGTGTTACTCATTAAGCCCCTATTGGTCAAGAACCTAGAAACAAGTGGCAGTTGTAGAGCTGATTTGTGCCTCAAAATCCAATGTTTAGAGAACTTTCCAGAATCACTGTAAAACTAGTGAAATCTGGAGGGAAGCCAACATTGGCTGTGTAAAAACATTATCTTTCTAATCCAGTTACTTCATGTTCAGCCATTGCTGACAGCTTTTTTCCCTTGCTTTTTCTCTTTTTCCATTTTCCCCTCTTCTTGCTTCTTTTTCCCTCCCTGCCTTCCCTCATTCCCTCCTTCCTTCCTTTCTTCCTCCCTTAAACTCTCTTACTGATCTAGCACACATCTGCGACTCCCATTCATTGTCAGACCATGCAGTGACGAACTGAGAGCCCGACTGGCAATTGCCAGAAGTGAGAACTTCGGATCAGACAAGTGAAGCATTGGGTTTTTGATTCGGTATCAACCAACTGCCCAGCCATGACCAACTTATTTAACCTTTACACAGTCATTCATTTCACGAGCACACATTTATTGTATGACGTTTATGTATTATAAGGTATGCTAGGTGTACCCCAGATAGTTTTTTAAAATATTCTGCAAAGTGGGGAAAATGTTTACACTTGAGCTAATATAATAATCCAACTAGACAACATATGTGAAAATAGATAACCTATTCCTGGCACACTGTAGACACCTAATAAATATCTTCTCATTCTTTTTTTATTTTATATATATTCTAGATGTCAAGCATGCATATACGAGACCCTGTTTCTGAAAGGACTTTACAGGATAGCCAGAAAAGAAACCAACAGATTTCTTACTGGAAAAAAAAAAACTATACTGCATTTTATTCATTCAAAAATAACACATCTTCCATATTTTAACATCTTTTATATCAAAATTCATCTTAAAATTGCTGCTAGCCAGGTGGTGGCAGTTGTTGATGCAGTTGCTATTGTGGTCACATGTGGGATCAGAGTTGTACATATTATCATCACTTTAGTATTAAACATGTTGAATTTAATTGCATTTAAAATATTTTCAAACAGATTATGTTATGATCCAGCATTAAAACAAAAAGCCATAGAGAGTGGGGTATTAATCTGATATTAATGAAGCAAATAGTCTACATTGGAAAAATTACCATCGGTATCAAAACTTATGTTGTCAACAGCTTGGAAAGAAATATCATGAACAATAGCAGAGTGCTCTTCTTGGAAATGTTGCATTGCCTTCATATTCAGTGGCCTGCATGGACAAACATAGTTGTTTATGACTCTGGGTCCAAAAGGGATCAAAGAAAATGAAAAACTTTATGAACAAAACAAAATAAAAACAAACAAACAGCAACAGCAAAAAACAAAACAAAAACAAAACAAAACAAAAAACCTCCTAGGTTCAAATCCTGACTCTGCCTTTCATTAATTATTAATTTGGATAAAATATTCCATTTTGCTGGGACTTAGTTTCTTCTGTTAAAAGAGGACTATTAATAACAGGTACCCAGCAGGGCTATTATAAAAATAAATTCAGTAGAGGCTATGAAGTGAAATGGCTTCTAAATGCGAAGTATTATAAAAATATAGACATTTTGCAGAGTCGATTGTTTACATGGATGTTTTTTGGTTTTAATTTTTCCTGTGAACTCATTGAAGACAGGGCTCATTTAGCATTCAGCTCCTTACCACCACCGTGTGATGTGATGAACCACTCCATAGTATAGTCAATAAAAGCAATGCGCCTGTGCCTAAGGTTTTGTTGCTGTTGTTATAAGCGTTGTTTTTAAATCTATTTTGATGCTCACTGCATCCCTGAAAGTTTCATAAAGCAAGTATTGCAATTGACACTGTAGGTATAAGAAAATGCACATAAGAAGTCTGGCGATTTGTCTATACCACATGGAAAGTTAGAACTGAGTACTACCATGGGACTGACATCATTCCTAATTAGGTCAGAACTGGCTCAGTCATGAGAGTGGGTGTGGGCCAGCAAGTGGGGCTTCTCAGTACATCCAGCTCTCAGAAGCAGGGGGCAGCAAGGGTGGGGAGAAAGGCTGGGCCTGTGCCCAGCCGTGTGCTAGAAATGATCATGGGAAGCAACCTTCTAAAGGAGGCGGAGGATGCCCTGGGCAGAAAGGAGCCTGTACCACTAAACACCTGTAGGCGTGGGGCCTGGGCAGGAAGGAAAGTTGGGGAGGCCTAGAGGGGAAGGAATTTAGGAGCTCCAGGCCCTGCAGGCACAGGGCTGGATGGTGGGCAGGTCGCTGGAGGTGGTGCATAAATTGCTCCCTGCAGGCCTGGATGGAAGAGGGAGCGATGGGTATGATTACAGGGTGGTAAGGAAATCCCTCCTGGAAGGTGCAGCATGGGGGACACCTTTGGACCTACCCATTGCACAGACAGTGAAAAGTAAGAGGGGACCAACTATTTAGAATCCAGACACACCTACCTTTTCAATGGTTACTGTAAACTTTTTAAAAATACATACATAAATAAATACAGAAAATATGCAAATCCTAAGTATCAGCTCAATGAATTTTCAGAAAGTGACTGCACCTGTGTAATTAACCCCCAGGTCAGCAATGAGAATTCCTAGAACCAGAAACCCCTTGTCCCCCCATTCCAGCGTCGTATCATCTTCTGAGGATACCTACTCTCTGACTTCCTGCCCTGTGGATTTAAACGTCTGGCTTGATTTACTCTGTTGCCTCACCATAAAAGAAGAAACAGCAACCCAAGGTGTAAAGCCAGGAGCTGTGCCTCACGAGGGCAGTGGAGCCGTGATCTCTGTCATTGTGCAGCACCCCCTTGAGCAGAAAGCAGACCTGGGTTTGGAGCATAGATGTGTCATTTGTGCGATTTGAGGATTGCCACTTTTTCTCCCCAAACCCCAGTTTTCTCATTCGCACAGTGGGCTGAAATGTTCCATTGAGTGTTGTTGTCAGGGCTGAGTGAGAAAATACGTAAACACATGCCCACTCGGGGGCTGGTGCTCGTTAGGTACTGTGTGGGTGGACACGTGGGTGAATCATGATGAGAATGAATGGGTGACCTCGTGTGCAGGCGCAGACTCCGATTTTTGAAGCATGACTGGAGTCCCTGGGGGGAAGTGATGTGACTGGAAGAGCATGGAACAGAGAAGGCAGGTGCTCCCACCTTTCACTCGCTCTGTTTCTAATGTGCTGGGGGGTTTCTAACACTTCACCTTTCTTTCTTGGGCCTCAGTGAGAGAACTCCCATATCACTGCTAGATTCTACAGTACATTTTTCCCACTACCAGCCCAGCTCAGAGACACTATGAATCTATAATTAGTTAACTTGGAAAAACATAGAATAAAAATAAACAGTAATTGCAGTGCCCAACAATACAGAGAAATTGAAATGCATTTGGGGAGAGAAATAGGGATGTAGGAAGAGTTCAGAACCATCTCCTATCAGTGTGATAATTCTACATATGTTAAATCTAACTGTAGTGGACCCAAATAGACCCATAATTGCACTCACAGCACAGACAGAAGCACATCCTGCATGATGCTGAGCATTACACCAAATGTAGGCCAGTAATGTGGAGACAGACAAGGAATGGCTCAACCGAAGGTATAACTTGCCAACGTTTATAGACTGGAGGCCCCAGGAGGCAATGAATGTCCTGCCATCAGAGGGTTTCAAACCAAGGCTTGAGAAGTTTGTGTTGGAAGAGATGGCCTTCCAGCCCCGAGCTTATGAATCTAAGGCCCTAAAAGGAAAGAGCTCAAGTCAATTAAATAGTCACCAAGTAATCTATGAATTATTCAGAAATCATTCAGAAAGCACTCAGATGTGATTGACATTGAGATGGTTGAATTAAAATGATTTTCTTATCTAGAAATTGAATTAGTATTCACAGACAGAAAGTTATTCAAAATTATTAACTCTCCTCAAAAAAAGAGTTTGGCTGAAATGAAAGATAAATGTATCATAATAGAATCCTTATAATGCACAAGAGGTCAAGAACCCCTCATGGGAACTGGGCAGTTAAATTCTCTCCTCACTTCCATGCCCCAAAATAGACTGACTTATGTTAATTTCAGTGCCATCCTCTATAGGCCAAACTACATAAGAAATATGAGGCATTCCATAAGTTACATTGTCTTGGAAAAAAAAAAAGTAAACACAATTCATTTGGAGAGAGGTCTTTACTCTTGCTAGTAAATTCTAAGATGGATTTTTGTCATGGGTCCTCCAGGCCGCCTATGACAATCTGTTCTCCTGCCTTGTCACGTATCACTCTGTGCCCTATGCTGTCTTGCTACTCGTCACCTTACTGTCTTCTGAAGATTTTCCACAGCACACATTTAGCAAGCCAACACAGAGTCTACCATTCAGGTACAGATCCCTTCACCTATTTGTTTAAAAAATTTCCAGATGCCTTTTAGTGGCAGATGGCAAACCATCAAAAATGAATGAGAGGGTGGCCTTCCAAGTTTTTATAAGCACAAGGGCGAAAGAGAAGCACAGATCTGCAGCTGTGTCATACAGGTATAAATCAAGGTTGACCTTAGAAGGAATCCAAGGAAGGACCGGGCCACACACAGTAAGTTTCCTTTCACTGCCTTTGTTTGAATGTGTCTATTAGCTTTCTAAAGGGCAGATCTGGCCCCAAAGAGGAGGCATTTTCCATAAGATCCCGATAATGGCCCCTGCCACCCAGCCACTCCACTGCCCCCCACACCCCTCACCTGTCATCCATCCATAAGCAGGAGGCTGAGGGTTGAGGGGTGCTAGATGCAGCCTGACCAGCTAATGTGGGTTGCTCAGGGTGAGATGGAGTGAGAGACTGTCTCTTAACCAAAGCTATGGAATTGGAGAAACATGGAACAGGGCAGCTAAGCCAGAGAAGAGCCCTCCAGCCACCTACCCACCCAATGGCAAAACCAAGGAGAGCCTATAGCCGGCCAGGGGCAGGGTAGGTCAGAAGCCCTAGAGGCTCAGACAGCAACTGAAAGGGTCATGAAGGGTCATCATAAGCTCTCTTCATAGGTCTGTGGACTCCATTATAGAAACAGGATGGAAGCAAACAAATGGTAAAGAATAAAGGTAGATTAGATGAATCGATATCTGGTTTTGCTTTAAATACAGGTTTGAGTTCTGCTTAGCCACATCCTAGCAGTGACAATGTTAATTTCATCATTTACTACCCTGGGCCTCAGTTTCCTCCTTGTGTAACAAGTCACCATCGCATAAACTCCTGAGGATTAACTGAGCTCTTCAGTGTGAAAACACTTAGTAAGGAGTCAAGACATTTTGTTGTTCTTAATTCTATGATCATAATTTTACAGAGGGGGAGGTTTTTAATCTTCATGTCTTTAGGAAGTTTTTGAGTTATTTTGTTTTGTCTTTCTTAATTAGAAATATGTTGGTCTTAAACTTAATTTCTGGCTTTTAGATTTCAAACCTGCATTTTTTGAGGCCAGAAAAAGCACAGGCAATGGGAAGGATGTTGCAATCCTTTGCAATCCTTCTGGAGTACTGATTTCAAATCCCGGCCCTGCCATTTGAAAGTTCTGTTACCTTGAATATGTCACTTATGCCTTCTGGCTATTGATGAATCTATAAAATAGAATTAAAAATGCAACTCTATTTTAGAGTAAGACCACACTACCTTCATCAATTCTGAAAACTAGAGAATTGTTATTTTTTCCAGTTGGATCTGTGCCAATGGCAAGTTACTCTCAGAATAGACCAGATATTTCTTTTGCCCCAGCTTCCAGGCAGAGTGAGCACAACCCTTTAGTAATTTGTAAGTGAAACGAAACACTGCCTTTTATGAGAGTGCTCCTTGTGTGGCAGCCTGCCCAGCTCCCCGCCAGACCCCTCTGCTTACGCACAGCTCCAGACTGGTATTGATATCTGCACGCGCGTGTTGGCTCCACTTCTCCTTTTCAGGCGATAGATTGCTTCTGCCGAAGCTGCCAATGCAATATTTTGAAAATAGACATCCATTTCTAGAAGAAAAAAGATCCAAATAAGATTTTTTTTTTTCTGGTTTTACACTAAAAATCATTATAATATCAGTGTCTTTCATGTCAGCGTGATTTCTGAAGCTGTTCAATAAGTCAGTCTTGTAACGATGACCCAGTGGTGCAGAGGAAAGTGTTTTGGGCAAAAACCCTGTCGAGTCACTTGTATCTGTACAAAGAGTAAGGGCCAAGCCCACTCTGGAACAGGCTTTCCATTCCTCCGCCTTGGCCTTGTGCTGTAGATTGAATTGTGTAATATCCCCCTAAAAGTCATATGTTGAAGTCCCAACCTCTGGTGCCTCAGAATGTGAAGTTACTTAGGAATAGGATCACTGCAGGTATAATTAGTTAAGTAAAGATGATTTCACACTGCAGTAGGGTGGACCCTAATCCACATGACTGGTGTCCTCATAGAAAGAGGGGAACTTGGACACAGACATGCGCACAGGGAGAACACCATGTGAAGATGAAGGCAAGGATTGGGGTGATGAGGCTACAAGCCAGAGAATGACAAAGAGGACCAGCAAACCACTGGAGTCTGGGCAGAGGCCTGGATCAGATGTCCCTCACAGCCTCCCTCCCTCACAGCCTCAGGAGGAGCAAACCCTGCCGACACCTTGATCTGGGCCTCTGGCCTCCGGAACTGTGAGAGAACACACGTCTGTTGTTTAAGCCACCCAGTGTGTGGCACTTTGCTATGGCAGCCCGAGCAAACTAACACACTTTGCGTGTGCCCAGTACTCCTGAGAGCTAGAGATTGTTAGAGACAGGGCACAATTAGACATCGCTGAGGGAAATCCCCCTGTGATCTGTAAGAGAAGTGATCTCTAGAAATGTTCCCCCGTACTTAGAGGGGAGGGGTCGACTAGAAGCCTGGATTCCTTGTAACCAGGAAGACGGT